>WNWK01000630.1:332500-422261 GCA_009830355.1 Cherax destructor
TAGGTTAGGTAATGTTTGTGACTCGCTACTGGAGCTTTTGGTCATCTTACTGAGGCCTTTCCGATCCACCCCTTTAAAAAAATGTGGTTATTATAAACATTTTTAATTCTTGAAAACTCGCGTTTTTAATTATCACGCATTTAGTGAACCCTTAATTTCTGTACGAATTTATGTCAAATCCGACACATTATTAGACACAGTGTCCTTGTCTTCCGCTAACTTCCTCTAAGGGCTGGTCATGCACGGGCCGCGGGGGCGCTGACAACACCCTTCAGGTACACTCCTCCAGGTAAGACTTTCGCTTATAACTACAGAATGCCTCATCTGATCAGCTTCAAATTTTCAACTCAGGTGATCTCTTGCTAGGTGAAGCTTCTTGAAACAATTGGTAAGTTCAAGTGGTCTCTTCTCAGTTTTATATAAACCATCCTCGAAATTGATTTCCATGAGATAACTTTAGAAAGCCTATTTTGATAGGCTTCAAATTCTCAACACTCATGTGTACGATTTAGAAGATGTTTGAGATTATTATTAACGAGTGTAGGTGTCATTTTTCCCACATGTAACTTCTAAGTGGTATAGAATTATTTTCCATTAAGTAACTGGAGTATACCTCATCAAGAAAGATGCCTTGCTGGGGAGGGGCTCTTGATCCAAGAAACTAGACTTATCCTCCCTGTCCTTGAATCAAATTTGAATGCCTCCCATTCCCCAGTCACTATAGGCACCGTACGGGTTTAGCCCTTAGTCCCAGTTTCATTAAACAAGTTTCAGTGACATAACTTGAGAATGTCTCTTCTGACTGGAACTAAACCAGTGTTTGACTTTATTTTGTTATCCCGGGTTTAATCTACATAATGTACTTTTATGTGTCTTTAACATGACCATAAAAATGTATTATCTATATGAAGCTTAAATAAAACTTATTTACTTTCCTTCTTAATTACTTTGCTTACTTAAAAACTTGTCAATCTTACTTAGAGAAAAGTTTTGACTGTTTTTTGCCCGTGTAGGTCCCTGGGAAAATTGAAATACTGCTTTTCATGTCATTATTTCTAAGTGCCTCATCCGATTGACTGACTTTGAAACCTCAGGGCTGATAGCTAAATAATGCAACTTCTGAGCGGCTTCAGACTTAATGTGCTGAAGTATCTTAGGATATTGGTTTCTCGTGAGATAATGCTAGTATGTCTGTTAAAGTTAGTCTTCAAAGCTGGTGTTTCTTGTAGATGAATAGTTCAGAGAACCGACAAGTTATAAATTAGACACATATAATTTATAACTTGTCGGTTCTCTGAACCATTCATCTACATCCTGTCTTGACACAGCAACAGCTTGGCATCTTGATACAAACGAATTCTTCAACACTTGTCCAACCTTTGGACGAAGACCTACTTAGAATAGTGGATGGTACCACTATGACCCCTCCTCCTCCTGCTTCACCTCACCTGATTACAGCATATAAGCCACCTCTACAGCCTTGTGCTGCACTTCTAACAAGATTGATGGACTGAACACATCGACTCCAGGCCGAGGGACTGATTACCTCAAACTCCTCCTCTCCTTACACCTTTCTACTTTGTATTGGACTGATGAAGCCACTGTGTGGCGAAACGTTTCCTCAGTAAAGATACCCAAGTGTTGCATATGTGTCTAATTTATAACTGGTGTTTCTTACTGGAAAGTTTGTATTAGTTTTGGGCTGTATATGTCCTAATTTCCTATTTTTATTGAAGAAATTTGGATATTGGTTTCCATGTGATAATTTGTGAAATTCAGGGCACATACACTGCACAGTTGCTATCGCATGTACTGAGGTATAGAAAGCTGGAGTTATGCCATGCGGGGAAACCTTTCTCGGATCACAGCATGATCTGCGGGTACATAATGAACAACCATTCACAGTATGATCTGCGGGTACATATTGAACAACCATTCACAGTATGATCTGCGGGTACACAATAAACTAACATTCACAGTATGATCTGTGGGTACACAATAAACTAACATTCACAGTATGATCTGTGGGTACACAATAAACTAACATTCACAGTATGATCTGCGGGTACACAATAAACTAACATTCACTGTATGATCTGCGGGTACACAATAAACTAACATTCACAGTATGATCTGTGGGTACACAATAAACTAACATTCACAGTATGATCTGTGGGTACACAATAAACTAACATTCACAGTATGATCTGTGGGTACACAATGAACTACCATTCGCAGCATGAGATGTGAATGGTAGTTCACAGCATGAGCTATGAGTGAAAAATAAACCATTGGCTCAGACGGTAACAATTAATAAACGAAACCGAACGGAGTACACGATACTGAAGTGTTTCTGGCGGAGGATCACTAGGATGTGGGGAACGATAAATACACAATAAACCTGACGAATGGAGGAAAGAATGAACAGAGGTTGGGTTGAGAGGGGAGAGTGAACAGGTTAGCAAGAATTACTAGTTTAAGAACGGCTTACCAACAAGGAGACAGAGCGTCGTGGTCCACACGACCATGCAGGAAGCCATGTCTTCTGTACAAGCTAGTAAGACTATATCACCTCCAAATTTGGCTGGAGTTGATTCATGGCCTCATGGTTACCACAGCCCACCTCATATTGTCTCCAAACGTTTCCGGATATTCGTATTTTCACTCACAGTCAATCAAACATAAGTTTCCAGTCGATTGTATTAACTTAAAAAAAAAAAATTCTTATGCACTCGCGTGTTATGATTTGTGCCACTGGTAATGAAGATTGAGAGTGTTGTACAGTCTTTTCCACTACTGATTTCCCAAGAAGTGAGGTAGGCTGTGCTGGTAATGTTGACCTCTTTAACAACTTCAACTCTCGCCTGTAATGACATGAGCGTTAATGATAAGTAAATGCTCGCAAAAATGATAATAATAAGTAATTATAATAATGTAGTAATTATAAATAATAATAATAATTATTATTATTATTATTAATTTTATTACTATTAATATTGTTAAAATAGTTAGAGGTTATTTATAAGCAACAAATCACAATGAGAGAGAGAGAGAGAGAGAGCTTGGTACTGGTGTTGTCACAGGCTGGAAGCTGCTGCCTCTGCTGCTGCTGCTGCTGCTGCCTCTGCGTCTTCCTCCAGCAGGGACACCTGCGCGTCTGCCCAAATATTCCATTCTGGGAATTCAGCTTTCTGAAAAATCTAATATTCATAGTTTTCAAATGCGTAGCTGTGTGGGAATGTGCCTGAGAGTGGAGACGCCCATTGGCCAGAGGAGGGCCAATCCCAGAACATGAATGATTGAAAATCGACCGGACATATTCCACATGTCGTGACTAATAGCCTAGCTGGCCAACTCGGCCCTTATATGCCAAAGTTTGTGGGGCAGTCATAGTGTTATTTGGTTTGATGTATTGGATAAGGTGTGTCGTAACTCGTGATTATATTGATTTTTATACCAAGTGTTGACTCCTAGCACGAGGGGGGGGGTGAGGGGGACAAGAGCTATAATGTCAATGAAGGATATGACTGCAACAAGGTATCTGCGTATGTTGTACGCATGGGGCTTGGCCTGGACTGTCTGCCATGACCCAGGGACGAACAACAATATACAAGGATGACAATCGTAGTCTTTGACTTTTGCGTCATTTTCTTCGCCAAAACACTTGAAAAGTGCCTCTATCAAAATATTGTTTACGTTTATTCTTTCAGAGGTATCAGGTCATGGTCAACAGGAGCAAGGTCAACAAGAACGAGGTCAACGGGAAATAAATCAACAAGAACTAGGTTAACAAGGTCCAGGTCAGTAGAGAGCGAGAAAAAAGATTAAGGATCTCAGCCTTCCGGCAAAACTACAGCAATTAGCAACCACTGGCTCTGTACATCCTTACTTACTGGTGTTCTTAATGGAGAAGAGTCTGTAACTCTGTACCAGAGTACCTCGAGAATATTCTTCGTCCATTGCCATGGAATCTACTTTAATGAAATATTGCAGTGTTTCACTTCGTTTCCGAATTCATGGCGCTCTAGACGACTGTTCTGTAACATTTACACAAGAGAGATGTCCTCACTCACTAACTTACAGCTGAAGGATATATTTTATACACCCAGGGTATATATATATATATATATATATATATATATATATATATATATATATATATATATATATATATATATATATATATGGGTAGTAGGTTGGTAGACAGCAGCTGCCCATGGAGGTACTATCGTCCGGAGTGTAAAACAGAAGCCTGCAATTGTTTTACATGAACGTAGGATTGCTGGTGTCTTTTTTTCTGTCTCATAAACATGCAATATTTCAGGTACATCTTGCTACGTCTACTTACACTTAGGTCACACTACACTTGGATGTACAAGCATGTATATAAACACCCCTTTGGGTTTTCTTCTATTTTCTTACTAGTTCTTGTTCTTGTTTATTTCCACTTATCTCCATGAGCAAGCGACTAGTAACCCCTTCTCCTGTATACATTACTAAAGTTAAAAAGAGAAACTTTTGTTTTTCTTTTGGTGCCACACTGCCTCGGTGGGATACGGCCGGTTTATTGAAAGAAAGAAACACACACACACTATATATATATATATATATATATATATATATATATATATATATATATATATATATATATATATATATATATATATATATATATATATATATATATATACATGTCTTAAATGGCTTTACTACCTATTTTAGGATTAAGTTGTCCTTGACTAGTGGTTTACATATTACATGCAGCTTTAACATAACAAACTAACACAAACTTGCAGAGATATCGACCTAGAGCCTGTGATGGCACGCAATATTTTCTTTAAAGAAAGCACATGGTATGGTAATCTTTTTACGGCATGATGTTACTATTGATGTGATAAGAAAGAATGGAAGAATAGTAACCTGGCGAGGAAGGGAACATCCTCGGGGTCGAGTGTGGCTCTGCAGTGACTGAAGAATCATGTCAAGAATTGTTCAAGCAAGACAGAAAAAAAGCTCACAACAAAGACTGGAAACTTCTGTATGAGGAACAAGTTTGCTCTAACCTTGAGTATGTACCACTCTCTTGAACTGTTTACTGTCCCTCCCGTCTAACCTTGAGTATGTACCACTCTCTTGAACTGTTTACTGTCCCTCCCGTCTAACCTTGAGTATGTACCACTCTCTTGTACTGTTTACTGTCCCTCCCATCTAACCTTGAGTATGTACCACTCTCTTGTACTGTTTACTGTCCTTACCGTCTAACCTTGAGTATGTACCACTCTCTTGTACTGTTTACTCTCCCTCCCGTCTAACCTTGAGTATGTACCACTCTCTTGAACTGTTTACTGTCCCTCCCGTCTAACCTTGAGTATGTACCACTCTCTTGTACTGTTTACTGTCCCTCCCATCTAACCTTGAGTATGTACCACTCTCTTGTACTGTTTACTGTCCTTACCGTCTAACCTTGAGTATGTACCACTCTCTTGTACTGTTTACTGTCCTTACCGTCTAACCTTGAGTATGTATCACTCTCTTGAACTGTTTACTGTCCCTCCCGTCTAACCTTGAGTATGTACCACTCTCTTGTACTGTTTACTGTCCCTCCCATCTAACCTTGAGTATGTACCACTCTCTTGTACTGTTTACTGTCCTTACCGTCTAACCTTGAGTATGTACCACTCTCTTGTACTGTTTACTGTCCCTCCCATCTAACCTTGAGTATGTACCACTCTCTTGTACTGTTTACTGTCCTTACCGTCTAACCTTGAGTATGTACCACTCTCTTGTACTGTTTACTGTCCCTCCCGTCTAACCTTGAGTATGTACCACTCTCTTGTACTGTTTACTGTCCCTCCCGTCTAACCTTGAGTATGTACCACTCTCTTGTACTGTTTACTGTCCTTACCGTCCCACTTCAACTTTTGGACAAGATAAGACACTGTACAAGGGGATTCACATGACTCGGCCTGGTTGGCTCTGCCATTTAAGCGAAGCCTCTGACACCAGAGAGACATAGATGACCTTATTGTCATGAACAAGACCAATGTTCTCAATAACAACAACTTCCCCCTTTCTCTATTTGCCCTACTTCGTGAACAGCTGGAAGACAGACATTACACCTCACGACAGGCAGCTATTGCTATTTTCACTATCCTTGTCAGTAACACTGCTCTATCCGGAATCATTAAATGCACGATTGATTCGTGTTTGGAACAGGTTCTCACAGAAACATATTACAGAAATAACCTCAAGTGAACGAATTAAATTTGGTCTACGTCAGGTTCTGTTTCCTCCTGTTTCTTAATGCTAATTATTATTATTATTATTATTATTATTATTATTATTATTATTATTACATTCACGGGGAAGCGCTAAATCCGTAGGGTTCATATAGCTCCTGGAGATAATGAGAGGCATTCAGGTTCAATCCAAGGAAGGTGAGAGCAAGTTCAATTCCTTGGATTATATGAGCCTCAAATTAATATATTAATAATAGTAATAATATTAATATTAATGATAATAATAATAATAATAACAATAATAATAATATTAAAATAATAATAATAATAATAATAATAATAATAATAATAATAATAATAATAATAATAATGAGGCACACACACATAAAATAACTCATAAGGCTGTGGAATGAGTTGAGGTTGAGTCTGAAGAACTAAAAATAAGTAGGAGAGTGGAGAGGTGAACGAGGTCTTGCCTGGGAATAACATGACGACTTCCCACGACCCTTCTGCAATTTACAGCATGTCATGAATATGTGTGCGTCATGTGTACTCACCTATTTGTGGTTACAGGGGTCGAGTCACAGCTCCTGTCTAGTCGCTGGTCACTATTAGGTCAACTCTCTCCCTGCTACAAGAGCCATTGCGTACGTGTATGTTTGTGTGCGTGTGTGTGCGTGTGTGTGTGTTCATGTGCATACTGTTCTTGTACCACACCGGCCTTCTCCCACTAAGTAGGATGAAAACACATTCACCATCATTCACTCAACAGTTGTCTTGCCAGAAATTAACGTTAAATGACCCCTCTTTTACTGTTACATTGTCACCTTCAGAGTGCAGGTACTCTGCCTCTGTCCATTTCCTTTAGCAGCTTTTAACCAGCTTTACTAACTACAAAGTTGTCTAAATAATATTATTATTAAAATCTTAATAGGAAAAAAATAGATTTAGAAGGAAATTTTGCTACGAGGGGAGAATTTTCTGAGCAGAGACAATAGTTGTGAGTGAAGGTATCACCATGAAGACTCAACCATGTCCACCAGTGTAATGGCTGACATGAGCTCCAGCCCTGACTGTTACAGCAACCAAGGACGGGAGATATAAACTGCAGTTCTGGTTGTTACAGCAACCAAGGACGGGAGATATAAACTGCAGTTCTGGTTGTTACAGCAACCAAGGACGGGAGATATAAACTGCAGTTCTGGTTGTTACAGCAGCCAAGGACGGGAGATATAAACTGCAGTTCTGGTTGTTACAGCAGTCAAGGACGGGAGATATAAACTGCAGTTCTGGCTGTTACAGCAGCCAAGGACGGGAGATATAAACTGCAGTTCTGGATGTTACAGCAGCCAAGGACTGGAGATTAACTACAGCCAGGCTGGAGTTGATAATATATGAAGTGGACTGGTTATGATGTGTAAAGACTTGAATGAAGGTGTCTCCGAGTGGATCGCACGATCACGTGGATTATTCTTGCCGAAGACTCTACATACTATTCCACAGCGCCGTGTCTTCCTCTGCAGATGACACCCGAATTTGCATGACAGTGTCCACCATTCAAGACACTGCAAAGACTTCAGGCGGACATCAACTAAATCTTTAAATGGTCCGCAAAAAACAATGATGAGAAATTTCAATTACTCCGATATGGGAAACGTGTGGAAATTAAAACTATATCGGAGTATAAAACAAATTCCAACCACACAATAGAACGAAAAACTAATGTAAAAGACCTGGGAGTGATAATATCAGAGGTTCTCACCTTCAAAGACCACAACATTGTATCAATCGCATCTGCTAGAAAAATGACAGAATGGATAATGAGAACCTTCAAAACTAGGGATGCCAAACCCATGATGACACTCTTCAGGTCGCTTGTTCTATCTAGGCTGGAATATTGCTGCACACTAACAGCACCTTTCAAGGCAGGTAAAATTGCTGACCTAGAAAATGTACAGAGAACCTTCACGGCACACATAACTGCGATAAAACACCTCAATTACTGCGAACGCTTGAAGTTCCTCAACCTGTACTCCCTAGAACGCAGGCGGGAGAGATACATTCTTATATACACTTGGAAAATCCTAGAGGGATTAGTACCAAACTTGCACACGAAAATCACTCCCTATGAAAGCAAAAGACTCGGCAGACGATGCAACATCCCCCCAATGAAAAGCAGGGGTGCCACTAGCACGATAAGAGACAACACAATAAGTGTCAGGGCCCCAAGACTGTACAACTGCCTCCCAGCATACATAAAGTGGATTACCAATAGACCCCTGGCTGTTTTCAAGAAGGCACTGGACAGGCACCTAAAGTCAGTACCTGACCTACCGGGCTGTGGTTCGTACGTCAGTCTGTGTGCGGTCAACAGTAACAGCCTGGTTGATCAGGCCCTGATCCACCATGAGGCCTGGTCACAGAACGGGCTGCGGGGGCGGACCCCCGAAACCCTGTCCAGGTATACTCCAGGTAAAAATGATGTGGACCACTTCAAGGTCAAAATCAATGGCTAGTGAAAAATTTATATGAACAGAATTAAAAAAAATGTATGAATTACAATTTGTCTTTTATTAAGTAAATTTAATTCTATGTATGATTCTTTACTAAGCAATTGTATGAACTGAACTTCTAATAGAATTAGCTACGTTTTACTTGTATCTAGCAGGTAAAGGGAGTTGCTTTATTGTGTTGGTAATAAAACGTCATTACGATCCACATTTATGTGTTTGTCATGTTTACCTGGAGTTTACCTGGAGAGAATTCCAGGGGTCAACGCCCCCGCGGCCCGGTCTGTGACCAGGCCTCATGTTGGACCAGAGCTTGATCAACCAGGCTGTTACTGCTGGCCGCACGCAGTCCAACGTACGAACCACAGCCTGGATGGTCAGGTACCGACTTTAGGTGCCTGTCCAGTGCCTGCTTGAAGACAGCCAGGGGTTTGTTGGTAATCCCCCTTATGTATGCTGGGAGGCAGTTGAACAATCTTGGGCCCCTGACACTTATTGTGTTGTCTCTCAACGTGCTAGTGGCACCCCTGGTTTTCATTGGGGGGATGTTACATCGCCTGCCGAGGCTTTTGCTTTCGTAGGGAGTTATTTTCGTGTGCAAGTTTGGTACTAATCCCTCGAGAATTTTCCACGTGTATATAACAATGTATCTCTCCCGCCTGCGTTCTAGGGAGTACAGGTTTAGAAACTTCAAGCGTTCCCAGTAATTGAGGTGGTTTATCGCAGTTATGAGTGCCGTGAAGGTTCTCTGCACATTTTCAAGGTCAGCAATTTCACCCGCCTTGAAAGGTGCAGTTAGTGTGCAGCAATATTCCCGCCTAGATAGAACAAGCGATTTGCAAAGTGTCAACATGGGCTTTGCATCCCTGGTTTTGAAGGTTCTCATTATCCATCCTGTCATTTTTCTAGCAGATGTGATTGCTACGGTGTTATGGTCCTTGAATGTGAGATCCTCTGACATGATCACTCCCAGGTCTTTGACATTAGTTTTTCGCTCTATTGTGTGGTTGGAATTAGTTTTGTACTCCGATGAGATTTTAATTTCCTCACTTTTTCCGTATCTGAGTAATTGAAATTTCTCATCATTGAACTTCATCTTGTTTTCTGCAGCCCATTTAAAGATTTGGTTTATGTCTGCTTGGAGTCTTGCAGTGTCTTCAACGGTGGACACTGTCATACAGATTCGGGTGTCATGTTAAGAGATGCGGGCGTCGTCGCTTGTATGCGACATCATAGCATTTTAAGAACATTGCGTACTAATACCTTATTGTCTGTGTACTAATATCTTGCCCTTAACGATGATCAAGGTATTGCATGTTAATACGGAATATGAAACTAAAAAAAATCACTCAAATGCATGCTGTCGTTATGGTGGTGTGCCGTCCAGTTGACAATGAAGGAATCAGAGCGTTGACACAGTACCAGTTCACAATGAAGGAATCAGAGCGTTGACACAGTACCAGTGGAAGAAGCAACACAGTTCACACGATAAAAAGTTTCTTTGAGAGGATGGTGAGATGTTAACATGATGATTGTATGGGAAAGAACGTCACTCATTGTAGTCCACAGTGTCTAGAACTGGAAGATCCTGTATCTCACACAACCTTGGTCAACACTAGAACTGGAAGATCCTGTATCTCACACAACCTTGATCAACACTAGAACTGGAAGATCCTGTATCTCACACAACCTTGATCAACACTAGAACTGGAAGATCCTGTATCTCACACAACCTTGGTCAACACTAGAGCTGGAAGATCCTGTATCTTACACAACCTTGATCAACACTAGAGCTGGAAGATCCTGTATCTTACACAACCTTGATCAACACTAGAACTGGAAGATCCTGTATCTCACACAACCTTGATCAACACTAGAGCTGGAAGATCCTGTATCTTACACAACCTTGATCAACACTAGAACTGGAAGATCCTGTATCTTACACAACCTTGATCAACACTAGAACTGGAAGATCCAGTATCTCACACAATCTTGTTCAACACTAGAACTGGAAGATCTTGTATCCCACACAACCTTGATCAACACTAGAACTGGAAGATCCAGTATCTCACACAATCTTGTTCAACACTAGAACTGGAAGATCTTGTATCCCACACAACCTTGATCAACACTAGAACTGGAAGATCCTGTATCTCACACAACCTTGATCAACACTAGAACTGGAAGATCCAGTATCTCACACAATCTTGATCAACACTAGAGCTGGAAGATCCTGTATCTCACACAATCTTGTTCAACACTAGAACTGGAAGATCCTGTATCTCACACAATCTTGATCAACACTAGAACTGGAAGATCCTGTATCTCACACAACCTTGATCAACACTAGAACAGGAAGATCCTGTATCTCACACAATCTTGATCAACACTAGAGCTGGAAGATCCTGTATCTTACACAACCTTGATCAACACTAGAACTGGAAGATCCAGTATCTCACACAACCTTGATCAACACTAGAACAGGAAGATCCAGTATCTCACACAATCTTGTTCAACACTAGAACTGGAAGATCCTGTATCTCACACAACCTTGATCAACACTAGAACTGGAAGATCCTGTATCTCACACAATCTTGTTCAACACTAGAACTGGAAGATCCTGTATCTCACACAACCTTGATCAACACTAGAACTGGAAGATTCTGTATCTCACACAACCTTGTTCAACACTAGAACTGGAAGATTCTGTATCTCACACAACCTTGTTCAACACTAGAACAGGAAGATCCAGTATCTTACACAACATTAATCAACACTAGAGCTGGAAGATCCAGTGTCTTATACAATCTTGATCAACACTAGAGCTGGAAGATCCAGTATCTCATTCAATCTTGTTCAATACTAGAGCTGGAAGATCGTGTCTTTCACACAATGTTTATCAACACTAGAACTGGAAGATCTTGTATCTCACACAACCTTTGTCAACACTAGAACTGGAAGATCCTGTATCTCACACAACCTTGGTCAACACTAGAACTGGAAGATCCTGTATCTCACACAACCCTGGTCAACACTAGAACTGGAAGATCCTGTATCTCACACAACCTTGGTAAACACTAGAACTGGAAGATCCTGTATCTCACACAACCTTGGTCAACACTAGAACTGGAAGATCCTGTATCTCACACAACCTTGGTAAACACTAGAACTGGAAGATCCTGTATCTCACACAACCTTGGTAAACACTAGAACTGGAAGATCCTGTATCTCACACAACCTTGGTAAACACTAGAACGGGAAGATCCTGTATCTCACACAACCTTGATCAACACTAGAACTGGAAGATCCTGTATCTCAAACAACCTTGATCAACACTAGAACTGGAAGATCGTGTCTTTCACACAATGTTTATCAACACTAGAACTGGAAGATCCTGTATCTCACACAACCTTGATCAACACTAGAACTGGAAGATCCTGTATCTCACACAACCTTGGTAAACACTAGAACTGGAAGATCCTGTATCTCACACAACCTTGGTAAACACTAGAACTGGAAGATCCTGTATCTCACACAACCTTGATCAACACTAGAACTGGAAGATGCTGTATCTCACACAACTTTGATCAACACTAGAACTGGAGGATCGTGTCTCTCATACAGTCATGATCAAAACTAGAGCTGAAAGATCCAGTAGCCCAGACAATCTTGATCAACACTAGAGCTGGAAGATCGTGTCTCTCACTCAACCTTGATCAACACTAGAGCTGGAAGATCCTGTATCTCACACAACCTTGATCAACACTAGAGCTGAAGATCCAGTATCTCACTTCTGTCAGACCACAATGACAAAATAACTCTTGTAAGTTTGTTCTTAAAAATTTTTGCGTCTCATAAAACTTCCGTTAAAATAGTCAAATTATATATCAAGAAGATCTGTTCTACTGTAGTCTCAAGTGCCAGGTAAAGTTCACATGCTATTTCTCTGGTCGGACATGGTTTTTAAACCCCCCTACCATAGATCTATTTTTTCATTCGACCTTTCCCCAATAAAAAAAAACATTGTACTGCCTCATCAATCTTTCACAGTGGATAGTTGAATCTTCCGTAGCTGCTGAGTCCTTATGGCAGAGATTGATGTTATCCTCATCGCCCTACTGAAGTCTCCCAGCTCAACCTTAGAATGCATCTCCTAGTGTAAGGATATTTTTATTTTATTTTTAAAAAGGTGGACTGGTAAGCGAGTGAGTGGAAGGCCTCGCTCAGATGACCAAAAGAACCAGTGGCGGGTCATTATATGATTAAGTCCAGCATCAGGAAAGAATTTTCCTTGCGAATTTTACATAACCTGTCCTAACCTAATGTTCGAAATCCGATGTGGAACATGACAAGCTTCCCCACTATGGAATGTGACACACCTGGAACATGACAAGCTTCCCCACTATGGAATGTGACACACCCGGAACATGACAAGCTTCCCCACTATGGAATGTGACACACCTGGAACATGACATGCTTCCCCACTATGGAATGTGGCACACCTGGAACATGACAAGCTTCCCCACTATAGAATGTGACACACCTGAAACATGACAAGCTTCCCCACTATAGAATGTGACACACCTGGAACATGACAAGCTTCCCCACTATTGAATGTCAAAAACCTGGAACATGACAAGCATCCCCACTATAGAATGTCACACACCTGGAACATGACAAGCTTCCCCACTATGGAATGTGACACACCTGGAACATAACAAGCATCCCCACTTTGGAATGTGACACACCTGAAACATGACAAGCTTCCCCACTATGGAATGTGACACACCTGGAACATGACAAGCATCCCCACTATGGAATGTGACACACCTGGCACATGACAAGCTTCCCCACTATGGAATGTGAAACACCTGGAAAATGACAAGCATCCCCACTATGGAATGTGACACACCTGAAACATGACAAGCTTCCCCACTATGGAATGTGACACACCTGGAACATAACAAGCATTCCCACTGGAATGTGACACACCTGGAACATGACAAGCTTCCCCACTATGGAATGTGATACACCTGGAACATAACAAGCATCCCCACTATGGAATGTGACACACCTGGAACATGACAAGCTTCCCCACTATGGAATATGACACACCTGGAACATGACAACCTTCCCCACTATGGAATATGACACACCTGGAACATGACAAGCTTCCCCACTATGGAATATGACACACCTGGAATATGACAGAGAAACCCACCATGTATCTACCTTATAGAGAAAAGAATAAAAAGGCACAATATCGTGACTGGAAAAATACACATACAAGACAGACTATGACGACGTTTCGGTCCAACCTGGACCATTAACTAGCCACACAGTTAATAATCCAAGTCGGACTGAAACGTCGTCATAAGTTTCAGTCTCCTGTAGAGTAGCAGCATAATCCTGATGAATGAAAGTTTCTTTAATATATAAAAAAGAAGTCGATTCATGAGAGTGGGAAGTGTTGCCAGGGAATATCCGGTTGACCACGACAACCACTGCTGAAGGGCAGTGATTGGTGCTACCACCACTATAACAACCAAAACCAGTGCTACCATTACTATAACAACCAAAACCAGTGTTACCACCTCTATAACAACCAAATCCAGTACGACCATTACTATAACAACCAAAACCAGTGCTACCATTACTATAACAACCAAAACCAGTGCTACCACCTCTATAACAACAAAAAACAGTACTACCATTACTATAACAACCAAAACCAGTGCTACCACCACTATAAAAACAAAGCCAGTGCTACCACCACTATAACAACCAAAACCAGTGATACCACCACTATAACAACCAAAACCACTGCTACCACCACTATAACAACCAAAACCAGTGCTACCATTACTATAACAACCAAAACCAATGCTACCACCACTATAACAACCAAAACCAGTGCTACCACCACCATAACAAAACCAGTGCTACCATTACTACAACAACCAAAACCAGTGCTACCACTAGTATAACAACCAAAACCAGTGTGCTACCACCACCATAACAACCAAAACCAGTGCTACAACCACTATAACAACCAAAACAAGTGCTACTATTACTATAACAACCATAACCAGTGTGCTACTATCACTATAACAACCAAAACAAGAGCTACCACCACTATAACAACCAAACCCAATGCTATCATTACTATAACAACCAAAACCAGTGTGCTACTACCACTATAACAACCAATATCAGTGCTACCACCACTATAACAACCAAAACCAGTGCTACCATTACTATAACAACCAAAACCAGTGCTAACACCACTATAATAACCAAAACCAGTGCTACCACCACTATAACAACCAAAACCCGTGCTACCATTACTATAACAACCAAAACCAGTGCTACCACGACTATAACAACCAAAACCAGTGCTACCACCACTATTACAACCAAAACCAGTGCTACCACCACTAAAACAACCAAAACCTGTGCCACCATTACTATAACCAAAACCAGTGCTACCACCACTATAACAACCAAAACCAGTGCTACCATTACTATAACAACAATAACCAGTGTGCTACTACCACTATAACAACCAAAACCAGTACTACCACCACTATAACAACCAAAATCAGTGCTACCATTACTAGAAACACAAAAACCAGTGCAACTATTACTATAACAACCAAAACCATTGCTACCACCACTATAACAACCAAAACCAGTGCAACTATTACTATAACAACCAAAACCGGTGCTACCATCACTATAACAACCAAAACCAGTGCTACCACCACTATAACAACCAAAACCAGTATGTTACAACCACTATAACAACCAAAACAGGTGCTACCACCATTATAACAACCAAAAGCAGTGCTACCACCACTATAACAACCAAAACCAGTGCTACCACCACTGTAACACCCAAAACCAGTGCTACCAGCACTATAACAAGTAATACCAGTGCTATCACCACTATAACAACCAAAACCAGTGCTACCATTACTATAACAACCAAAACCAGTGCTTCCACCATTATAACAACCAAAACCAGTGCTACCACCACTATAACAACCAAAACCAGTGCTACCACCACTATAACAACCAAAACCAGTGCTACCATTACTACAACAATCATAACCAGTGTGCTAATACCACTATAACAACCAAAACCAGTACTGCCACCACTATAACAACCAAAACAAGTGGTACTATTACTAGAAAAACCAAAACCAGTGCTACCAAAACTACAAGAAACCAAAACCATTGCTACCACCACTGTAAGAACCAAAACCAGTGCAACCATTACTATAACAACCAAAACCAGTGCTACCACCACTATAAGAACCAAAACCAGTGCTACCATTACTATAACCAAAACCAGTGCTACAACCACTATAACAACCAAAACCAGTGTGCTACATCCACTATAAAAAACAAAACCAGTCCTACCACCACTATAACAACCCAAACCAGTGCTACCATTACTGTAACAACCAAAACCAGTGCTACCACCATTATAACAACCAAAACAAGTGCTACCACCACTATAATCACCAAAACCAGTGCTACCATTACTATAACAACCAAAACCAGTGCTACCACCACTATAACAACCAAAACCAGTGCTACCACCAATATACCAACCAAAACCTGTGCTACCTTACTATAACCAAAACCAGTGCTACCACCACTATAACAACCAAAACCAGTGCTACCATTACTATAACCATAACCAGTGTGCTACTTCCACTATAACAACCAAAACCAGTACTACCATTACTAGAACAACCAAAATCAGTGCTAATAACACTATAACAACCAAAACTATTGCTACCACCACTATAAAAACCAAAACCAGTGCAACGATTACTATAACAACCAAAACCTTTGCTACCACCTTTATAACAACCAAAACCAGATCTACCACCAGTATAATAACTAAAACCAGTGCTAGCATTACTATAACAACCATAACCAGTGTACTACTACCACTATAACAACAAAAAACAGTACTACTACCACTATAAGAACCAAAACCAGTGCTACCATTACTTGAACAACCAAAACCAGTTCTACCACTGCTATAAGAACCAACGCCAGTGTGCTACCACCACTATAAGAACCAAAACCAGTGTGCTACAACCACTATAACAACCAAAACCAGTGCAACCACCACTATAACAACCAAAACCAGTGCTAGCTTTACTATAACAACCAAAACCAGTGCTACCACCACTATAACAACCAAAATCAGTGCTACCACCACTATAACAACCAAAACCATTGCTACCCCGACTATAACATCCAAAACCATTGCTACCCCCACTATAACAACCAAATTAGTGATACCACAACTATAACAACCAAAACCAGTGCTACTAATACTATAACAACCAAAACCAGTGCTACCACCACTATAACAACCAAAACCAGTGCTACCACCACTATAACAACCAAAACCAGTGCTACCACCACTATAACAACTAAAACCAGTGCTACCATTACTATAACAACCAAAACAAGTGTTACCACGACTATAACAACCAAAACCAGTGCTACAACCACTATTACAACCACAACCAGTGCTACCACTACTAAAACAACCAAAACCTGTGCTACCATTACTATAACCAAAATCAGTGCTACCACCACTATAACAACAAAAACCAGTGCTACTATTACTATAACAACCATAACCAGTGTGCTACTACCAATATAACAACCAAAACCAGTACTACCACCACTATAACAACAAAAACCAGTGCTACCATTACTAGAACAACTAAAAGCAGTGCTACCAACACTATAACAACCAAAACCATTGCTACCACGACTATAACAACCAAAACCAGTGCTACCACCACTATTGCAACTAAAACCAATGCTACCACCACTAAAACAACCAAAACCTGTGATACCTTTACTATAACCAAAACCAGAGCTACTACCACTATAACAACCAAAACCAGTGCTACCATTACTATAACAACCATAACCAGTGTGCTACTACCACTATAACAACCAAAACCAGTGCTACCACCACTATAACAACCAAAACTAGTTTGTTACAACGACTATAACAACCAAAACCAGTACTGCCACCACTATAACAACCAAAACCAGTGCTACCCCACTGTGACACCCAAAACCAGTGCTACGAGCAATATAACAAGCAAAACCAGTGCTACCACCACTATAACAACCAAAACCAGTGCTACCATTACTATAACAACCAAAACCAGTGTTTCCACCAATATAACAACCAAAACCAGTGCTACCACCACTATAACAACCAAAACCAGTGCTACCACCACTATAACAACCAAAACCAGTGCTACTATTACTGTTACAACCAAAACCGGTGCTACCCACATTATAACAACCAAAACCAGTGCTACCACCACTATAACAAGCAAAACCAGTGCAACCACCACTGTAACACCTAAAACCAGTGCTACCAGCACTATAACAAGCAAAACCAGTGCTACCAACACTATAACAACCAAAACCAGTGCTACCATTACTATAACAACCAAAACCAGTGCTTCCACCACTATAACAACCAAAACCATTGGTACTACCACTATAACAACCAAAACCAGTGCTACCATTACTATAAGAACCATAACCAGTTTGCTACTACCACTATAACAACCAAAACCAGTACTACCACCACTATAACAACCAAAACAAGTGCTACTATTACTAGAACAACCAAAACCAGTGCTACCACCACTATAACAAGCAAAACCAGTGCAACCACCACTGTAACACCCAAAACCAGTGCTACCAGCCCTATAACAAGCAAAACCAGTGCTACCACTACTATAAACACCAAAACCAGTGCTACCATTACTATAACAACCAAAACCAGTGCTTACGGCACTATAACAACCAAAACCAGTGGTACCACCACTATAACAACCAAAACCGGTGCTACCACAACTCTAACAACCAAAACCATTGTGTTACAATTACTATAACAACCAAAACCAGTGCTACCATTAATATAACAACCAAAACCAGTGTGCTACCTCCACTATAATAACCAAATCCAGTCCTACCACCACTATAACAACGAAAACTAGTGCTAACACCACTATAACAACCAAAACCAGTGCTACACTTACTATAAGAACCATAACCAGTGTGCTACTACCACTATAACAACCAAAACCAGTACTACCACCACTATAACAACCAAAACAAGTGCAACCATTACTATAACAACCAAAACCGGTGCTACCACAACTCTAACAACCAAAACCAGTGTGTTACAATTACTATAACAACCAAAACCAGTGCTACCATTACTATAACAACCAAAACCAGTGTGCTACCTCCACTATAATAACCAAATCCAGTCCTACCACCACTATAACAACGAAAACTAGTGCTACCATTACTATAACAACCAAAACAAGTGCTACCACCACTATAACAACCAAAACCTGTGCTTCCACTACTATAACACACAAAACCAGTGCTAACACCAATATAACACTCAAGATATGTGCTAACATTACTATAACCAAAACCAGTGCTACCACAACTATAACAACCAAAACCAGTGCTACCATTATTATAACCATAACCAGTGTGCTACTATCACTTTAACAACCAGAACCAGTACTACCACCACTATAACAACCAAAATCGGTGCTACCATTACTAGAACAACCAAAACCAGTGCTACCACCACTATTACAACCAAAACCATTGCTACCACCACTATAACAACCAAAACCAGTGCAACCATTACTATAACCAAAACCGGTGCTAAAACCACTATAACAACCAAAGCCAGTGCTATTACCACTATAACAATCAAAACCAGTGCTACCATTACTATAACAACCAAAACCAGTGCTACCACCACTATAACAACCAAAACCAGTGCAACCATTACTATAACAACCAAAACCAGTGCTACCACCACTATAACAACCAAAACCAGTGTGCTACCTTCGGTATAACAACCAAAACCAGTGCTACCTCCACTATAACAACCAAAACCAGTGCTACCATTACTATATCAACCATAACTAGTGTGCTATTACCACTATAACAATCAAAACCAGTGCTACGAGCACTATAACAAGCAAAACCAGTGCTACCACCACTATAACAACTAAAACCAGTGCTACCATTACTATAACAACCAAAACCAGTGATTCCACCAATATAACAACCAAAACCAGTGCTACCACCACTATAACACCAAAGTGTGCTCCACCACTATAACAAGCAAACAGTGCTACCACCACTATAACACCAAAACCAGTGCTCCATTACTATAACAACCAAACCAGTGCTACCACTATAACACAAACCAGTGCTCCACCACTATAACACCAACCAGTGCTCCGACTTAACACAAAACCAGTGCAACACTATAACAACCAAACCATGCTACCATACTATAACACCAAAACCAGTGCTCACAACAACAAAACCAGTGGTACCAACTAACAACCAAACCAGTGCTACCATATAAAACCAAACCAGTTCACCACTAACACCAAAACGTCTACCACCACTATAACAACCAAAACAGTGCACTACTATAACACCAAACCGGTGCTACCAACTAACACCAAAACCAGTGTTGCAACTATAATAACCAAGTGCTACATCTATAACACCAAACCAGGTGCTACCTACTATAAGCCAAAACCAGTCCTCCACCATTATAACAACAAAACAGTGCTACCATACTATAACACCAAAACAGTGCTACCACCACTATAACAACCAAAGTGCTCCAACTATAACACAAACCAGTGCTAACCCTATAACAACAAACCGTGCTCCATACTATAACCAACAAGTGCTAGCACTTAACAACCAAACCAGTCTACCACCACTATAACACCAAAACAGTGCACCATTACTAGAACAACCAAACCAGTGCTACCACCACTATAACCAAAACCATTGCTCCCACTATTACAACCAACCAGTGCAACCATTCTATAACAACAAAACCGGTCTCAACCACTATAACACCAGCCGTGCTCCCTATAACATCAAACCAGTGCTCCATTACTTAACACCAAACCAGTTCTCCACTATAACACCAAACCAGTGCACCATTACTTAACCAAACCAGTGCTACCACCACTAAACAAAACCAGTGTGCACCCCGGTATAACAACCAAACCAGTGCTACCTCCACTTAACAAAAAACCAGTGCTCCATTACTATATCCAATTGTGCACTCCACTATAAGAACCAAAACATTCTACCATTACTAAACAACCAAACAGTTGCCATACATAAAACAAACCTTGCTACCACCACTATAACAAAAAAACCAGTGCACAACACTAAACAACAACAGTGCACACCACTATAACAACCAAAACAGTCTACACCAAAAAAAAAAAAAAAAAAAAAAAAAAAAAAAAAAAAAAAAAAAAAAAAAAAAAAAAAAAAAAAAAAAAAAAAAAAAACCAAAACCAGTGCTACCACCACATAACAAAACCAGTGCACCACCACTTAACAAAACAGTGCTACCACAATACAACAACCAGTGCCAAACTTAACCAAAACCAGTCTACCAACTATAACCAAACCATTCCACCACTATACAACCAACATTGCACCACTATAACAACCAAACCAGTGCTACAACTTAACCAAACCAGTGCTACACCACTGTAACACCAAAACCAGTGCTACCACACTATAACAACCAAAACCAGGCTATCAGCACTATAACAACCAAACCAGTGCTACCAGCACTATAACAACCAAAACCAGTGCTACCACCACTATAACAACCCAAACAGTGTACCAAGTAGTAACAATTGGCAAATAACCAGATGTGCGCTTACCACCCTTGACAACCACAAAAGCCAGTGCTTCCATCCAGCTTAACAACCAAAAGTTTCAGTGCACCGGCAATTCCGATTTATTTGTAATGTCAGGACCGAACCAGTGCTACCCACCTCGTCCCATATTCAACCTTTTAAAAAGAGACCTGTGAAATACAACATCATTAACTAAGCAAGGAACCAAGGGCTAATTAACTATAACAACCAAACCAGTGTGACCATCCAATTCTATTAACAACCCAAAACCAGTGTCTACTACCACTATAATAACAAACCAGTCTACCACCACTAAACAACGAAAACTAGTTGCTACAACCACTATAACAACCAAAACCAGTACTGCTCTACCACTATAACAACCAAAACCAGTGCTACCACCACTATACAACCAAAACAGTCTACACCAACTATAACAACCAAACCAGTGCTACCACCACTATAACAACCAAAACCAGTGCTACCATTACTATAACAACCAAAACCAGTGCTACCACAACTAGTAACAACCAAACCAGTGCTACACCACTATAACAACCAAACCAGTGCTACCACCACTATAACAACCAAAACAGTGTACTATTACTATAACAACCAAAACCAGTGCTACCACCACTATAACAACCAAAACCTGTGCTACCACCACTGTAACAACCAAAACCAGTTCTACCAGCGCTATAACTACCAAAACCAGTTCTACCACCACTATAACAACCGAAACCAGTGCTCCACCACTATAACAACCAAAACCAGTGCTACCATTACTATAACAACCAAACCAGTGCTACCACCACTATAACAACCAAACCAGTACTACCACCACTATAACAACCAAAACCAGTGCTACCATTACTAGAAACACCAAAACCAGTGCTACCACCACTATAACAACCAAAACCATTGCTACCACCACTATAAGAACCAAAACCAGTGCAACTATTACTATAACAACCAAAACCGGTGCTACCATCACTATAACAACCAAAACCAGTGCTACCACCACTATAACAACAAAACCAGGTGCTACCACCACTATAACAACCAAAACCAGTGCTACCACCATTATAACAACCAAAACCAGTGCTACCACCACTATAACAACCAAAACCAGTGCTACCACCACTGTAACACCCAAAACCAGTGCTACCAGCACTATAACAAGTAAAACCAGTGCTACCACCACTATAACAACCAAAACCAGTGCTACCACCACTATAACAACCAAAACCAGTGCTACCACCACTATAACAACCAAAACCAGTGCTACCACCACTATAACAACCAAAACCAGTGCTACCACCAGAAATAAAAAAAATTATTAATTCAATTTCAATGAAATTTTTACTGTAATTTAAGAAGCTTTCAAACCTGTACACCGTAAAAGTTATGTAATTTGTTTGAAAATAAAGAGACAGAAAATAATTCGATTTTTTATTGGGTAACATTCACCCATCCAACCTGCAAAATGAGTTAGAAGTTCAGTGTTCTAGTTGACATTGCAATGTACCAGTGTCAATCTCAACCACCACCACAACCATTATCACAATTGTACCACCGCCGCCACCACCACCACCACCACCACCTCTGCCAGTATCGACAAACCCATCATCCCACTCCTATAATACTATCAGGCCAAATATAGCCAAATCATTCGCCTTCATTTTTCCCTCCCTGACATTACGTCTCGTTACAATTAAACACAACAATATCCTGGTGGCTGGTGCGCCTGGGTATAACCCACGAGTAGAACCATAAATTCTAATCATATCTGAGGCAATTTTTATTTCTTTCCCCCCCCCCTGTCATCCGGAGTCATTTTGGGACCTCAAGAGCACAACATATTAATATGCATAATATATGATGTTTTTGAAGCTAGACATTTGACGGAGAAGCTTTCGACACGCTCACACATATAGTATGCAAAGTCATGGAGAAGATTATCAGGAAGAGAGTGGTAGAGCTCCTGGAACAGAACAAGATTATAAATGACAACCAGCACGGATTCATGGAAGGCAAATCCTGTGTCACTAACCTTCTGGAGTTTTATGACAAGGTAACAGAAGTAAGACACGAGAGAGAAGGGTGGGTTGACTGCATTTTCTTGGACTGCAAGAAGGCCTTCGATACAGTTCCTCACAAGAGATTAGTGCAGAAGCTAGAGGATCAGGCGCGCATAACAGGAAGGGCACTGTAATGGATCAGAGAATACCTGACAGGGAGGCAACAACGAGTCAGGGTACGTGATGAGGTATCACAGTGGGCGCCTGTGACGAGCGGGGTCCCACGAGGGTCAGTCCTAGGACCAGTGCTATTTTTGGTATATGTTAATGACATGATGGAAGGGATAGACTCAGAAGTGTCCCTGTTTGCAGATTATGTGAAGTTAATGAGGAGAATTAAACCAGATGACGATCAGGCAGGACTAAAAAGAGACCTGAACAGGCTGGACACCTGGTCCAGCAACTGGCTTTTCGAGTTTTACCCCGCTAAATGCAAAGTCATGAAGATCGGGGAAGGGCAAAGAAGACCGCACACAGAGTATAGGCTAGGTGGCAAAGGACTGCAAACCTCACTCAAGGAGAAAGATCTTGGGGTGAGTATAACACCGAGCACGTCTCCGGAAGCACACATCAACCAGATAACTGGTGCAGCATATGGGCGCCTGGCAAACCCGAGAAAAGCGTTCCGATACCTTAGTAAGGAATCGTTCAAGACACTGTACACTGTGTACGTCAGGCCCATATTGGAGTATGCAGTACCAGTTTGGAACCCACACCTGGTCAAGCACGTCAAGAAATTAGAGAAAGTGCAAAGGTTTGCAACAAGGTTAGTTCCGGAGCTAAGGGGAATGTCCTATGAAGAAAGGTTAAGGGAAATCGGCCTGACGACACTGGAAGACAGGAGGGTTAGGGGATACATGATAACGGCATACAAAATACTGCGTGGAATAGACAAGGTGGATAGAGACAGGATGTTCCAGAGAGGGGACACAGAAACAAGGGGTCACAATTGGAAGTTGAAGACTCAGACGAGTCAAAGGCATGTTAGGAAGTATTTCTTCAGCCATAGAGTAGTCAGGAAGTGGAATAGTCTAGCAAGTGATGTAGTGGAGGCAGGAACCATACAGGGCAGAAACATTGGGCGTGTTTCTTTACACCTGTTGTCTATGTTCCCCATCAGTAAAATGGGTACCTGGGTGTTAGTCGACTGGTGTGAGTCGCATCCTAGGACACTGACCTAATCTGCCCGAAATGCTCAGCATAACAAGGGACTTTCTATATAGTAATATGTCATTGATGTCAGCTAGGCCTGTATACCATTTACATGTACTTGTAGTAAATAAAAATATTATAGCTTTAAGACGAGGTATGATAAGCTCATGGAGCAGGGAGAGAGAGAGGACCTAGTAGCGGTCAGTGAAGAGGCGGGGCCAGGAGCTAAGTATCGACCCCTGCAACCACAATTAGGTGAGTACACACACACACTCCTCCCTTTCCACGCTCCTCTTCCCCATCCTCCCACTTTAACCCCATGAGGACAAGCTTTAAATTTTCAACCCTGGTCAACCAGGTGAAAGTTGGTGGAGCAATTGATGACTACATCGGCTCGGCTTTATTAAGACCATGCCTGTAATTAGTTTCCCCACGAAATAACTTCAGAAAGCCTTTTCTTGGTGAGCTTTCAACATTTCGACGCTCGCGTATCCCACACAGAAGGTGGATGTTATTAATGCAGTGTGAGATTGTCAATTTTTAACCTCGAGATGGTATAGTAATGTTTAGTGTTATCAAGTGGATTATATGTTTTCTGAAGTGATGGAAGGTACCTTGATGCCGATGAAGAACTCTTGATCACAGAAGAACTGAGGTTGCCCTCCCTGTCCTTGAATCGAAGCTGAGTGTGTTCCCAGTACCCCAGGCGTTTTATGAACGAGTATTCCAAGTATTGTATGAACCAGTACCCAAGGTGCTGCATGAACCAGCACCCCAGGTGCCGCATGAACCAGTACGGTGTTGAAAGAACCAGTACCCAAGGTGCTACATGAACCAGTACCCCAGGTGCTGCATGAACCAGTACCCCAGGAGCTGTATGAACCAGTATCCCAGGTGCTGTATGAACCAATATCTCAAGTCCTGTATGAACCAGTACCACAGGTGGTGTATGAACCGGAATCCCAGGTGCTGTATTGAACAACTACCCAGGTGCTGTATGAACCAGTACCCCAGGTGCTGTATAAACCAGTACGCCAGTTGATATATGATCCAGTACAAGAGGTTCTGAATGAACCAGTACCCCAGGTGTTGTAAGAACCAGTACCCCAGGTGCTGGATGAACCAGTACCCCAGGTGCTGTACGAACCAGTACCTGAGGTGACGTATGAAGCAGCACACGAGGTGCTGAATGAACCAGTTCCCCAGGTGCTGTACGAACCACTACCCCAGGTGCTGTATGAACCAGTACCCCAGGTGCTGTATAAACCAGTACCAAAGATACTGTATTAACCAGTAGCCCAGGTGCTGTATGAACCAGTACCCCAGGAGCTGTATGAACCAGTACCCCATGTGCTATATGAACCACTACCCCAGGTGCTGTATGAACCACTACACCAAATACTGTATGAACCAGTACCCCAGATGTTGTATGAACCAGTACCCCAGGAGCTGTATGAACAAGTACCCCAGGTGCTGTATGAACCAGTACTCCCAGGTGCTGTTTGAACCAGTGCCCCAGGAGCTGCATGAACCAGTACCCCAGGTGCTATATAAACCACTACCCCAGGTGCTGTATGAACCACTACCCTAAATGCTGTATGAACCAGTACCCCAGATGCTGTATGAACCACTACTCCAGGTGCTGTATGAAGAAGTACCCCAGAAGCTGTATGAACAAGTACCCCAGGTGCTGTATGAACCAGTACTCCCAGGTGCTGTATGAACCAGTACCCCAGGTGCTGTATGAACCAATACTCAAGATGCTGTATGAACCAGCACCCCAGGATCTGAATGAACCAGTATCCCAGGTGTTGTATGAACCAGTACCCCAGGTGCTGTATGAACCTGTACACAGGTGCTGTATGAAGCAGTACCCTAGGTGCTGTATGAAGCAGTACCCCAGGTGCTGTATGAACCCGTACCCCAGGTGCTGCATGAACCAATACACAGGTGCTATATGAACCAGTACCCTAGGTGCTGTTTGAACCAGTACACAGGTGCTGTATGAACCAGTATCCCAGGTGCTGTATGAACCAGTACTTCAGGTGCTGTATGAAGCAGTACCCCAAGTGCTGTATGAACCAGTACCCCAGGTGCTGTATGAACCAGTACTTCAGGTGCTGTATGAACCAGTACTTCAGGTGCTGTATGAACCAGTACTTCAGGTGCTGTATGAACCAGTACCCCAAGTGCTGTATGAACCAGTACCCCAGGTGCTGTATGAACCAGTACCCCAGGTGCTGTATGAACAATGTTGCATGCAAAGAGTATGTAACCTTTATTCGGAGCATGTTAAACACACCCACATAGGCTCCCCTCCAACCAGTGAACCATCGTTAAGGGTTTGGCGATGGGGCCCCATCATCAAATCAACGACTCGGTTCAGCCAATTATAATGCGAGTTTGACAATGCGAAAGGTGACGTGGATACCACTCATAGTTTGTCATTGGAATTCCTGCATTGAGCTGGTTGTGGAAGGTTGTGTCTGTCTTTTGGCTGCTGTTTTGCATTGACAACCGTGGCGTGCACTAAATACTACTCTTTCTGTATATAGTGTACATATGTGTAAAAAGCCCTTTTTTATCTACTTTTTGAAGGAAAAGACAAAAGTCTTATATAATCATTGCTTGCTAAAGGAAATACAAATTCAAAGCATTTTCTACTGTTTCTTTGCTCCAAGCTCCCTTTTACACTCAGGTTAACAGGCCATGAACCTGAGGTTGTAATAAACCAGTACCCCAGGTGTTGTATGAACCAGTACCCCTGGTGCTGTATGAACCAGTACCCCAGGTGCTGTATGAACCAGTTCCCTAGGTGCTGTATGAACCAGTACACAGGTGCTATATGAGCCAGTACCCCAGGTGCTTTATGAGCCAGTACCCCAGGTGTTTTATGAGCCAGTACCCCAGGTGCTGTATGAACCAGTACACAGGTGCTGTATGTACCAGTACCACAGGTGCTGTATGAACCAGTATCCCAGGTGCTGTATGAACCAGTACATCAGGTGCTGTATGAACCAGTACACAGGTGCTGTATGAACCAGTACTCCAGGTGCTGTATGAACCAGTACACAGGTGCGGTATGAACCAGTACCCCAGGTGCTGTATGAACCAGTACCCCAGGTGCTGTATGAACCAGTACACAGGTGCTGTATAAACCAGTACCCCAGGTGCTGTATGAACCAGTACACAGGTGCTGTATGAACCAGTACACAGGTGCTGTATGAACCAGTACCCCAGGTGCTGTATGAAACAGTACCCAAGGTGCTGTATGAACCAGTACACAGGTGCTGTATGAACCAGTACCCCAGGTGCTGTACGAACCAGTACCCCAGGTGCTGTATGAACCAGTACACAGGTGCTGTATGAACCAGTACAAAGGTGCTGTATGAAATAGTACCCCAGGTGCTGTATGAACCAGTACACAGGTGCTGTATGAACCAGTACACAGGTGCTGTATGAACCAGTACACAGGTGCTGTATGAACCAGTACACAGGTGCTGTATGAACCAGTACACAGGTGCTGTATGAACCAGTACACAGGTGCTGTATGAACCAGTACACAGGTGCTGTATGAACCAGTACACAGGTGCTGTATGAACCTGTACACAGGTGGTGTATGAACCAGTACACAGGTGCTGTATGAACCAGTACACAGGTGCTGTATGAACCAGTATACAGGTGCTGTATGAACCAGTGCACAGGTGCTGTATGAACCAGTACACAGGTGGTGTATGAACCAGTACACAGGTGCTGTATGAACCAGTACACAGGTGCTGTATGAACCAGTACACAGGTGCTGTATGAACCAGTACACAGGGGCTGTATGAACCAGTACACATGTGCTGTATGAACCATTACACAGGTGCTGTATGAACCAGTACACACAGTACACAGGGGCTGTATGAACCAGTACAAAGGTGCTGTATGAACCAGTACACAGGTGCTGTATGAACCAGTACACAAGTGCTGTATGAACCAGTACATAGGTGCTGTATGAACCAGTACACAGGTGCTGTATGAACTAGTACACAGGTGCTGTATGAACCAGTACACAGGTGCTGTATGAACCAGTACACAGGTGCTGTATGAACCAGTACACAGGTGCTTTATGAACCAGTACGGTTTTATCGTTGCTGCTCGATGTGATATTATTTTGTTTGATCTGTGAAGATAATTATCTGGCAGACGTCATGCAGTTGTCCGTGGCTGACCTCCTGCAGGTGTCCGTGGCTGACCTAATGCAGGTGTCCGTGGCTGACCTCCTGCAGGTGTCCGTGTCTGACCTCCTGCAGGTGTCCGTGGCTGACCTCCTGCAGGTGTCCGTGGCTGACCTCCTGCAGGTGTCCGTGGCTGACCTCGTGCAGGTTCCATGGCTGACCTCCGGCAGGTGTCCATAGCTGACCTCTTGCAGGTGTCCGTGGCTGACCTCGTGCAGGTGTCCGTGGCTGACCTCTTATTAATGGTCGAAAAGAGAAAAAACTTAAAATAGAAAATTAAGACTGAAATAAAACGCTGTTATTGAAAAGCGTTAAATAAAACAGTGTTAATGGAAATCCTTAAATAAAACACTGGAAAACATTAGGGACGTATTTCCATAAGACACCTGCTGTCCATGTTCACCCATCAGTAAAATGGGTACCTGGGTGTTAGTCGACTGGTGTGGGTCGCATCCTGGGACAAAACTGACCTAATTTACCAGAAATGCTCAGCATAACAAGCGGCTTTCTATATAATAGTATGTCATTGATGTCAGCTATGACTGTATACCTTGTACATGTACTTGTAGAAATATAATATTATATTATTATTATATTGGAAAGTCTTGAGAAACACTGTTTGTTAATGGAAAGCCTTAAATAAAACACTGTTCATGGAAAGCCTTAAATAAAACGTTGTTAATGGAAAGCCTTAAATAAAACACTGTTAATGGAAAGCCTTAAATAAAACACTGTTTGTTAATGGAAAGCCTTAAATAAAACACTGTTTGTTAATGGAAAGCCTTAAATAAAACACTGTTAATGGAAAGCCTTAAATAAGACACTGTTAATGGAAAGCCTTAAATAAGACACTGTTTATGGAAAGTCTTAAATAAAACACTGTTTGTTAATGGATAGCCTTAAATAAAACACTGTTTGTTAATGGAAAGCCTTAAATAAAACGTTGTTTGTTACTGGAAAGCCTTAAATAAGACACTGTTTATGGAAAGCCTTAAATAAAACAATGTTTGTTAATGGAAAGCTTTAAATAAAACACTGTTTGTTAATGGAAAGCCTTAAATAAAACACTGTTTGTTAATGGAAAGCCTTAAATAAAACACTGTTTGTTAATGGAAAGCCTTAAATAAAACACTGTTTGTTAATGTAAAGTCTTAAATAAAACACTGTTTGTTAATGGAAAGCCTTAAATAAAACACTGTTTGTTAATGGAAAGCCTTAAATAAAACACTGTTTGTTAATGGAAAGTCTTAAATAAAACACTGTTTGTTAATGGAAAGCCTTAAATAAAACACTGTTTGTTAATGGAAAGCCTTAAATAAAACACTGTTTGTTAATGTAAAGCCTTAAATAAAACACTGTTAATGGAAAGCCTTAAATAAAACACTGTTTGTTAATGGAAAGTCTTAAATAAAACACTGTTTGTTAATGGAAAGCCTTAAATAAAACACTGTTTGTTAATGGAAAGTCTTAAATAAAACACTGTTTGTTAATGGAAAGCCTTAAATAAAACACTGTTTGTTAATGGAAAGCCTTAAATAAAACACTGTTTGTTAATGGAAAGCCTTAAATAAAACACTGTTTGTTAATGTAAAGCCTTAAATAAAACACTGTTTGTTAATGGAAAGCCTTAAATAAAACACTGTTTGTTAATAGAAAGTCTTAAATAAAACACTGTTTGTTAATGGAAAGCCTTAAATAAAACACTGTTTGTTAATGGAAAGCCTTAAATAAAACACTGTTTGTTAATGTAAAGCCTTAAATAAAACACTGTTTGTTAATGGAAAGCCTTAAATAAAACACTGTTTGTTAATGGAAAGTCTTAAATAAAACACTGTTTGTTAATGGAAAGCCTTAAATAAAACACTGTTTGTTAATGGAAAGTCTTAAATAAAACACTGTTTGTTAATGGAAAGCCTTAAATAAAACACTGTTTGTTAATGGAAAGCCTTAAATAAAACACTGTTTGTTAATGGAAAGCCTTAAATAAAACACTGTTTGTTAATGGAAAGCCTTAAATAAAACACTGAATAAACTGAATTAACCCAAAAGTACCACAGTTCAGAGGACTGACCAGCATAAACTGGTGGCTAAAACATTCAGCTTACAACTGAAGCTTCCACAGTTGGATTACCCGGCCAGGCCACACCGATGGCAGGGTGGCCACCGAGGCGGGGTGGCCACCCAGGCGGGGTGGCCACCCAGGCGATGTGGCCAACGAGGCGGGGTGGCCACCGAGGCGGGGTGGCCACCGAGGCGGGGTGGCCACCGACGCAGGGTGGCCACCGAGGCAGGGTGGCCACCGAGGCGGGGTGGCCACCGAAGCAGGGTGTCACACCGAGGCGAGGTGACCCACCGAGGCGGGGTGGCCCACCGAGGCGGGGTGGCTCACTGAGACAGGGTGGCCCACCGAGGCAGGGTGGCCCACCGAGGAAGGGTGGTGCTGGTGTTGGTGCTGGTGCTGGTGTTGGTGCTGGTGCTGGTGTTGGTGCTGGTGCTGGTGTTGGTGCTGGTGTTGGTGCTGGTGCTGGTGTTGGTGCTGGTGCTGGTGTTGGTGCTGGTGTTGGTGCTGGTGCTGGTGCTGGTGTTGGTGCTGGTGTTGGTGCTGGTGCTGGTGTTGGTGCTGCTGTTGGTGCTGGTGTTGGTGCTGGTGCTGGTGTTGGTGCTGGTGCTGGTGTTGGTGCTGGTGCTGGTGTTGGTGCTGGTGCTGGTGTTCGTGCTGGTGCTGGTGTTCGTGCTGGTGGTGCTGTGCTGGTGTTGGTGCTGGTGTTGGTGCTGAGTGCTGGTGCTGGTGCTGGTGTTCGTGCTGGTGCTGATGCTGGTGTTGGTGCTGATGTTGGTGCTGATGCTGGTGTTGGTGCTGATGCTGGTGTTGGTGCTGATGCTGGTGTTGGTGCTGATGTTGGTGCTGTGTAGGTGTTGTGCTGGTGTTGTGTTGTGCTGGTTTCTGGTGCGTGTTGTGCTGGTGTTGTGCTGTTATGCTGTGCTGGTGTTCGTGTTGGTGCTGATGTTGCTGATGCTGGTGTTGGTGTTGGTGTTATTGCTGGTGCTGGTGTTCGTGTTGGTGCTGGTGCTGATGCTTGTGTTCGTGTTGGTGCTGGTGTTGGTGTTGGTGCTGGTGTTGGTGCTGGTGTTTTTGTTAGTGTTGGTGCGTTTCCTGGTGTTGGTGTTTGTGCTGGTGCTGGTGTTGGTGCTGGTGTTGGTGCTGGTGTTGGTGCTGGTGTTGGTATTGTGACGTGAGTTTGCTGGTGTATTTTTGAGCTGGTGTTGGTGCTGGTGTTGGTGAAGGTCTTGTGACGATAGAACGACCATCTCATAGGGAATTTTTCCACATGCGTCAGCTTGTGAGGGGCCCATTACTTCCAGTGATTGGTGGCCCAGCTTGTGACTGGTGGCCCAGTTTGTGATTGGTGGTCCCAGTCTTGTGACTGGTGGTCCCACTTGTGATGGTGGTCCCAGTTTGTGACTGGTGGTCCCAGCTTGTGACTGGTGGTCCCAGCTTGTGATTGGTGGTCCCAGTTTGTGACTGGTGGTCCCAGCTTGTGACTGGTGGCCCCAACTTGTGACTGGTGGCCCAACTTGTGACTGGTGGCCCCAACTTGTGATTGGTGGTCCCAGTTTGTGACTGGTGGTCCCAGCTTGTGACTGGTGGTCCCAGTTTGTGACTGGTGGTCCCAACTTGTGACTGGTGGTCCCAGCTTGTGACTGGTGGTCCCAGCTTGTGACTGGTGGCCCCAACTTGTGACTGGTGGTCCCAGCTTGTGATTGGTGGTCCCAGCTTGTGACTGGTGGTCCCAGCTTGTGACTGGTGGCCCCAACTTGTGATTGGTGGTCCCAGTTTGTGACTGGTGGTCCCAGCTTGTGACTGGTGGCCCCAACTTGTGACTGGTGGTCCCAACTTGTGATTGGTGGTCCCAGTTTGTGACTAGTGGTCCCAGCTTGTGACTAGTGGCCCCAACTTGTGATTGGTGGTCCCAGTTTGTGACTGGTGGTCCCAGCTTGTGACTGGTGGTCCCAGCTTGTGACTGGGGGTCCCAACTTGTGACTGGTGGCCCCAACTTGTGACTGGTGGTCCCAGCTTGTGACTGGTGGCCCCAACTTGTGACTGGTGGTCCCAGTTTGTGACTGGTGGTCCCAGTTTGTGACTGGTGGTCCCAGTTTGTGACTGGTGGTCCCAGCTTGTGACTGGTGGTCCCAGTTTGTGACTGGTGGCCCCAACTTGTGACTGGTGGTCCCAGTTTGTGACTGGTGGTCCCAGCTTGTGACTGGTGGTCCCAGCTTGTGACTGGTGATCCCAGCTTGTGACTGGTGGCCCCAACTTGTGACTGGTGGTCCCAGTTTGTGACTGGTGGTCCCAGCTTGTGACTGGTGATCCCAGCTTGTGACTGGTGGTCCCAACTTGTGACTGGTGGTCCCAGCTTGTGACTGGTGGTCCCAGCTTGTGACTGGTGGTCCCAACTTGTGACTGGTGGTCCCAGCTTGTGACTGGTGATCCCAGCTTGTGACTGGTGGTCCCAACTTGTGACTGGTGGTCCCAGCTTGTGACTGGTGGCCCCAGCTTGTGACTGGTGGTCCCAGCTGCTGACTGGTGGTCCCAGCTTGTGACTGGTGGTCACAGGTTGTGAGTGGTGGTCCCAGCTTGTGACTGGTGGTCCCAGCTTGTGACTGGTGGCCCCAGCTGCTGACTGGTGGTCCCAGCTTGTGACTGGTGGTCCCAGCTTGTGACTGGTGGTCCCAGTTGCTGACTGGTGGTCCCAGCTTGTGACTGGTAGTCCCAGCTTGTGACTGGTGGTCCCAGCTTGTGACTGGTAGCCCCAGCTTGTGACTGGTGGTCCCAGCTTGTGACTGGTGGTCCCAGCTTGTGACTGGTGGTCCCAGTTGCTGACTGGTGGTCCCAGCTTGTGACTGGTAGTCCCAGCTTGTGACTGGTGGTCCCAGTTGCTGACTGGTGGTCCCAGCTTGTGACTGGTAGTCCCAGCTTGTGACTGGTGGTCCCAGCTTGTGACTGGTGGTCCCAGCTTGTGACTGGTAGCCCAGCTTGTGACTGGTGGTCCCAGCTTGTGACTGGTGGCCCCAGCTTGTGACTGGTGGTCCCAGCTTGTGACTGGTGGTCCCAGCTTGTGACTGGTGGTCCCAGCTGCTGACTGGTGGTCCCAGCTTGTGACTAGTGGTCCCAGTTGCTGACTGGTGGTCCCAGGTTGTGACTGGTGGTCCCAGCTGCTGACTGGTGGTCCCAGCTTGTGACTAGTGGTCCCAGTTGCTGACTGGTGGTCCCAGGTTGTGACTGGTGGTCCCAGCTTGTGACTGGTGGTCCCAGCTTGTGACTGGTGGTCCCAGCTGCTGACTGGTGGTCCCAGCTTGTGACTAGTGGTCCCAGTTGCTGACTGATGGTCCCAGGTTGTGACTGTGGTCCCAGTTGCTGACTGATGGTCCCAGGTTGTGACTGTGGTCCCAGTTGCTGACTGATGGTCCCAGGTTGTGACTAGTGGTCCCAGTTGCTGACTGGTGGTCCCAGGTTGTGACTGTGGTCCCAGCTTGTGACTGGTGGTCCCAGGTTGTGACTGATGGTCCCAGGTTGTGACTGATGGTCCCAGGTTGTGACTGATGGTCCCAGGTTGTGACTTGTGGTCCCAGCTTGTGACTAGTGGTCCCAGTTGCTGACTGATGGTCCCAGGTTGTGACTTGTGGTCCCAGCTTGTGACTGATGGTCCCAGGTTGTGACTGATGGTCCCAGGTTGTGACTGTGGTCCCAGGTTGTGACTGATGGTCCCAGGTTGTGACTGATGGTCCCAGGTTGTGACTTGTGGTCCCAGCTTGTGACTAGTGGTCCCAGTTGCTGACTGGTGGTCCCAGCTTGTGACTTGTGGTCCCAGCTTTTGAAACAGAAAAGCAACTGAAAAGTGTCTCTCAGTAGCCACTGATACTCATTCCTTGCAACCCTTCAATAATGTTGCGTTCCTTGCAATCCTTCAGTAATGTTGCATTCCTTGCAACCACTTCAGTAATGTTGCATTCATTTCAACCCTTCAGTAATGTTGCATTCCTTGCAACCACTTCAGTAATGTTGCATTCCGTGCAACCCTTCAGTTATGTTGCATTCCTTGCAAACCCTTCAGTACTTTTGCATTCCTTGCAAATCTTCAGTTATGTTGCGTTCCTTGCAACCCATCAGTTATGTTGCATTCCTTGCAACACTTCAATAATGTTGCATTCCTTGCAACCCTTCAGTTATGTTGCAACAGCTTCATCTTCACTCATCCTACAGTGTAAAGTCTCCTGGGGAGTCAACACAAGAATTGCAACATTTTCCTATTTCAGAAAAAAAACTCAAAGGCTGGAATTATCTGTTCTTCGAATACCACAACAACCCAGGAACGATACTTGAACCCAAACACTCAGGAAATATGAACCCAAACAGTCAGGAAATATGAACCCAAACATATTCACTAGAAATTACTAGAACTTCTTCAGTACCATAGTTTCAATATGGAGGCAGACAGTGAGAACAACGAGGGAATCACATTATAGTGAATCACATTATAAACTATAACAAAAGGCTCATTTTCTCGTCGTGTTTATTCCCACTTTTGCAGCAAATTGTAGCAATTTCCGCACATCCTAAATCGATTAAGTAAATGCCTTGTAGAGGTTATCATTGTAAACAGAGCATAATTGTTTCTGTGTGCCAGTTCATTGTGTTGGGTAATCATTGAACAAGCTATTACAACTTCAATTAACCTTTAGTTTGCATTATTTATGGTCAGTCGTGTTGTTGTCACTAGTTATGTAATTAGAGGATAAATAATGACTACCTTCATAGTAACTCTGGTATGTCCCTTCCGGCAGCATAGATGGAGTACAGTACTTGGCTGCTCTAGAAACAGCACCACATCGACCTGTTGTTACACACCTAGTATTAGCTGTCGATGTTTAATGCTTTGTTTTATGGCCCTTCAACTGAATCAGCTAATGGCCTCGTTGTGTTGGAGACCCTGCACCTTCCTTGCCCCCCTTCCCTCTTTCCTGCTGGAGGTCTGGAGATGAGGAGCTGCCTCAGTCCCTCTCCTGCTGGCTTAAGTTGAAGGGGTACTACATGTGACTGCCACAGAAATACGCTATACATTCTATTCACATCACTTCGCTTATCCCAGCGTCTGATGTTCTGAGTAATTCCCTCGACAGATATTAAAGAAAGTGCAGGATTACGACACGCTGAGCGGTGGACACGACAAGGCAGCTGCAACACGAACGTCCATCCAGTCTCATAACACCTGACTGACCAACCAACCCAAAACTTTTTCATCTTAACTATTTTCTTCATATTTATTTTTATCTATATACATCTCTTGTAATTCTCCCGTTGATCGTAACTTTTAACATACCTGCTTTTTCCTCTGTTCCTCTGTCTCCTCTGTTCGTAACACCCTCACCCATTCTCTCCTCTCTTTCATTCTTTCTTTCACACTGCATTCCATTTTTTTTATTCTCCTCTCCTTTATCTCCCTCTTGATGTTCTTATAGTTTCTCCCGCTTCATTCCGAAGGACATCTCTCGCAGTTATTGCATTGTTGACGGCAATTTCAGGATGGCATTAATAACACTCTATCACCTACGACATCTACTCCTCACTATTGGTTAGTATTTCGTTCTGGAGTGTGCGTGTTGTTTTATGGCTTTACAGCTTTATTATGCTCCTCATACCAGCCATGTGTGCACTAACCAAGAGATAACTTAGAAACTTACATTATTATAATCATGGGGGAGCGCTAAACCCGTAGGATTATACAGTTAGCAAGTTACAGTGTTAAGGATCCATTTACAAACTTAAGGATTGTTGGCAGTAATAATGAGTTGCTTATGTAGTTGTGAGTTTAGACACAAAAACATCATAATGTAGCTTATTTATATGTGGTTATGAGTTATTTACAATACCTGATATATAGCAAGTTATGGTTGTATTTACACAAGCTACAGTAGTTGCGATTTATTTACAAAACTAGATAAATAGTAAGTTATTATTGTATTTAGGTAAGTTACAGTAGTTATGATTTATTTACAATACAGTGGACCCTCGGTACTCGAACAGCTCCTTTCTCGAACGCTTTGTTCGGTAAAAAAAATCGCTCGGTAGTCGACCGTTTGCTCGGTACTCAACCAAACAAACACGACCTGCCAGAACAGGGGCGTCAGTCTCCCCGCAGTTGTCGCTCAGTCTAAAATTCCGCTGAACTTCACTGTAAACTATATCGTGTTTCTTCGCATTTTTGGGTGTTGTTTTTTTAAATTATTTCTATAAATAAGTCACCATGGGGCCTAAAAAGATTAGTGATAACAGCCAACCAAAAAGAAAATTGGTTAGTGTGTGTTTGCCGGGATGTAAACACCGCCTCCGCCTCTCCATATAATATGCCTTTTATTATTAATTTCGTAGTCTTTATTGTGCTTCTAGGTTATCTATCGTGTTTCTGATATCAAGTTGGAATAAATGTGATAGATAGATAGCCTTTATTACTAATAATAGCGTAATTACACTAGCTAGTATCCACCGCTAGTATCCACCGCTAGTATCCACCGCTAGTATCCACCGCTAGTATCCACCGCTAGTATCCACCGCTAGTATCCACCGCTAGTATCCACAGCTAGTATCCACCGCTAGTATCCACCGCTAGTATCCACCGCTAGTATCCACCGCTAGTATCCACCGCTAGTATCCACCGCTAGTATCCGGCTGTCAAGACGACTCATCAGATACGTTTGCTTTCCATTTTGAATTTTTATTCACACAAAAAATAGAAGATTTACTGTTATGCAGACTACTGCATTATTGAAAAAATGGTATAAATAATATCAGTGCATTTGTAAAAGCATATTAGACCCACCAGCTGACGTGTATTGGACGAGTGACGTGATTTGTTTACTCTTGAACATCAGCAAAAATCGAACATTTCCGCTACTTTGAGATCAATTTCAAGGTACTTTTAGTCTGTAAACCATTCAAAATCATCTCTATTTCTGTAATATATCTTTCATTCTATCAAATAAGACAAAGAAAACGAGAATACTATCATAAATACCATACGAAAATACACCGCAAAGTCGCTATAAGTGTTTTTTTGGGGGATCTGAAACGGATTAATCTAATATACATTATTCCTTATGGGAAAAATTTGTTCTGTACCCGAACAGATCGGCACTCGAACAGCCTTCTGGAACGAATTAAGTTCGATTATTATTATTATAATCATGGGGGAGCGCTAAACCCGTAGGATTATACAGCGCCTGTGGGAGGGGGGGATGGAAGGCATTCAGGCTCAGTTCAGGGAACTGGAGAACATGTCCAATTCCCTAGATCAAGAGCCCCTCACCAGCATCAAGGAACCTCCTTTGAAGGGAATTAAGTTCGAGTACCGAGGTTCCACTGTATTTGATATATAGCAAGTTATGGTTGTATTCAGACAAGTTACAGTAGTTATGATTTATTTACATTAGACAAAATCAGAGTATTTCTTGCAGAATTGGTGGTAACATCCCAGTGTTCACCTAGATATGTTTGCAGCGGTCGACTCATACATCACAGCAACACCTGTTATAACCCTCATATCGACAGAGCCCGATCATACTCACTTCTGTATTTTCCTCCACCACCTGTTCCTTTCGCGTGTTGCACTGAGTCGTCACTCTCAGAGTAAATATGTACATATTAACGTCGCCATGGCTCTTGCTCCGGGCATCTGAGAGGACCTCTCCTGGAGCGTGACTGTCTACCAGCTGTGTCCTCGGTGTCCCACCTTCAGTTTTCCACATCCATTTCTTTCATTTTGCAAGTGCTGCAGACCATGTCACTTCCTCTTAGATCTTAATCCAGCAGTCTAAGACACTTTGTGAAGTGATATTTTCTAGTACCATTTTTGTCATTAATGGTCCAAGTCGGACCGAAACGTCGTCATAAGTTTCGTTCTCCCACGTGAGGGTTATTTATGTATTGTTCCAGTCATGGTATTGTTGCCTTTTTGTTCTTTCTCTTCTCTTAGGTTACAATCGTCTCTTGTTCTTCCTGATGGGAACAAAAACAAACAAAAATCATCCTTATGTACCTACTAATCACAGTCGGCGTGTCCGAGACTCGTAGTATCCATGATATAGAATATTACCGTTATAGTGTGACTTCTTGTACGAAAATCACTCCCTGTGAAAGCAAAAGACTCGGCAGGAGATGCAACATTCCCCCAATGAAAATCAGGGGCGCTACGAAGTCTGTTCAACTGCCTCCCAGCATACATAAGGGGGATTACCAATAGACCCCTGGCTGTCTTCAAGAAGACACTGGACAGCCACCTAAAATCAGTACCTGACCAACCAAGCTGTGGTTAGTACGGTCTGGAGTTTATGACTCTCTGATCGCGGGTTCTATCACCGCCCTTGGTATGGTTAGTACATCAGTTTGCGTGCGGCCAGCAGTAACAGCCTGGTTGATCAGACTCTGATCCACCACGAGGCCTGGTCTCAGACCGAGCCGCGAGGACGTTGACCCCCGAAACCCTCTCCAGGTACCTACCCTCTAGGTATGCTCCAGCGTGTGAGATACTGAAGACTGGGGAGGAATGTAAGTAGAAAGACCTGGCACGCACTCTGACCCGTAGGAATCTCTCTCTCTCTCCTCTCTCTCTCTCTCTCTCTCTCTTCTCTCTCTCTCTCTCTCTCTCTCTCTCTCCTTTCCTTATCTTTCTGTTTTGATTTTTCAGTTTCGATATTTATTACATCTGCAGTTGCATGATTCAATGTATCACTTCCGCACTATACAGAGTGTTGTTGTTGTTGTTGTTGTTGAGAACTAGCCTGTCAGGGGAGGAACCAGTAGTATTTATGCTTCCTTGAGGTCATGTCCGTCTCTCGCAGTATGTACACATGTAAGACACAGATACAGTCTTAATGTGAACTCCAGGTCACTGGCTGCTGAGGTGACACTCGGTCTAATTTGAAGGGAAATTTAATTTCTGGAAAAGGTGAATTATACAGAAGATATATGGTACTAAGGACTATAGTAGTGAGGACTATGGTAGTAAGGAGTATGGTAGTAAGGAGTATGGTAGTAAGGAGTATGGTAGTAAGGACTATGGTAGTAAGGACTATGGTTACAGTACTGCGGTCTATATATTGGGTGGTGAGAGTTATCGAGAACTCTGCGGCGACTGTCGTGAGTATCATTGCAGTTTATAGAACGTATTACAGTGGAAATGAAAATCTGTGTGTACTCCAGAGACAAGTGTAAACAACCACTCATAACTCAAGTACACTTCAAACACCTGTTGAACTCTGGATTGCGAAAAATTGACATTCACATTCTCCTGTTTGTCCTACAGGTGTTCTCCAGGGGATGAGTCGGTCAACGACTACTGTGACTCTCACAGACGAAACATCAGAGGTCACAGCAACGCCACGTCCCCCGGGGGAAGTACACCCCCTCGCTGCTGTGACTCTCACAGACGAAACATCAGAGGTCACAGCAACGCCACGTCCCCCGGGGGAAGTACACCCCCTCGCTGCTGTGACTCTCACAGACGAAACATCAGAGGTCACAGCAACGCCACATCCCCCGGGGGAAGTACACCCTCTCGGTCCTCGTGAAGCCGTGAAGCCTCCATGCACTCCATTAACACCAGCTGCTCTCATGTCAAAAGAAAATTTATTCCCGAGTGGTGGAACGGGAAAACTAAATTTCTTTGGTGCTTTAGAGGCTTCTCATTCCGCTACCTTGAAAAAGACGCGGAAACCTTCAGAAGAAGCAAATCTACCGGTACCAGATGATTTCGGCAGAGATCCGCAGGTAAGAGAGACACTAGCGGCTGTGAAGCCCAGCAGAAACAGCAGTACCAACAGCAGTAGTACCAGCAACAGCAGCACCAACAGTGCTGGCAGCAGTAACACCGACATAAGCAGAACTAGCAATCTCCCAGCACCTGGGGTTCTTGTAGAAGAACAACAGTCAAGTGTTCCCCAACACACAATCGAACCCCATACTGCCGAAGGATCTGCAGCAGCAGGAGGGTCAAAGAGGGTAAAGCGAAAGAGCATCCAAACAGCGAACAGTGGTACACCTATAAAGGCAGCTAACAGTACACCAGCAGCAGGTGAGGGCACTCTACCCATGAACCAATATTTTCCACTCAAAAATGCTTTATATATATATATATATATATATATATATATATATATATATATATATATATATATATATATATATATATATATATATATATATATATATATATATATATATATCCATTAGAAACGCTGAATCTTCATGAACCCAAATCGAATATTAATTAAGATTTTTTATGTAAATAACGATATTATTATTTTTATTATTATTATTATTATTATTATTATTATTATAGCTGTTGCTGCGGCTGCTATTTTTGTTTTTGTTGTTGATGCTGTTAATAGTGTTATTTACAATGAACGCTGCAGACAAGGAGAGTCGGAGGGCGTGGCCATCCTACAGACACCAGCTGTACAAGGACCTCTTCGATAACTACAATAATAACATGCAACCTCTCGTGTCTCCTGACGACATCATCTACGTCACCATCGAGCTTGCTCTCTTCAACGTACTCAGCCTGGTAATTCATCCCCGTACTCAGCTTGGTAATCCATCACCGTACTCAGCTTGGTAATTCATCACCGTACTCAGCTTGGTAATTCATCACCGTACTCAGCTTGGTAATCCATCACCGTACTCAGCTTGGTAATCCATCACCGTACTCAGCTTGGTAATCCATCACCGTACTCAGCTTGGTAATTCATCACCGTACTCAGCTTGGTAATCCATCACCGTACTCAGCTTGGTAATTCATCACCGTACTCAGGTTGGTAATCCATCACCGTACTCAGCTTGGTAATTCATCACCGTACTCAGGTTGGTAATCCATCACCGTACTCAGCTTAGTAATCCATCACCGTACTCAGCTTGGTAATCAGTCACCGTACTCAGCTTGGTAATCAGTCACCGTACTCAGCTTGGTAATTCATCACCGTACTCAGCTTGGTAATTCATCACTATACTCAGCTTGGTAATCAGTCACCGTACTCAGCTTGGTAATCAGTCACCGTACTCAGCTTGGTAATCAGTCACCGTACTCAGCTTGGTAATCCATCACCGTACTCAGCTTGGTAATTCATCACCGTACTCAGGTTGGTAATCCATCACCGTACTAAGCTTGGTAATTCATCACCGTACTCAGCTTGGTAATCCATCACCGTACTCAGCTTGGTAATCCATCACCGTACTCAGCTTGGTAATTCATCACCGTACTCAGCTTGGTAATTCATCACCGTACTCAGCTTGGTAATTCATCACCGTACTCAGCTTGGTAATCCATCACCGTACTCAGCTTGGTAATTCATCACCGTACTCAGCTTGGTAATTCATCACTGTACTCAGCTTGGTAATCCATCACCGTACTCAGCTTGGTAATCAGTCACCGTACTCAGCTTGGTAATCAGTCACCGTACTCAGCTTGGTAATCCATCACTGTACTCAGCTTGGTAATCCATCACCGTACTTAGCTTGGTAATTCATCACTGTACTCAGCTTGGTAATCCATCACCGTACTCAGCTTAGTAATCCATCACCGTACTCAGCTTGGTAATCCATCACCGTACTCAGCTTGGTAATCCATCACTGTACTCAGCTTGGTAATCCATCACCGTACTCAGCTTGGTAATCCATCACTGTACTCAGCTTGGTAATCCATCACCGTACTCAGCTTGGTAATCCATCACTGTACTCAGCTTGGTAATCCATCACTGTACTCAGCTTGGTAATCCATCACTGTACTCAGCTTGGTAATTCATCACCGTACTCAGCTTGGTAATCAGTCACCGTACTCAGCTTGGTAATCCATCACCGTACTCAGCTTGGTAATCCATCACCGTACTCAGCTTGGTAATCCATCACTGTACTCAGCTTGGTAATCCATCACCGTACTCAGCTTGGTAATCCATCACTGTACTCAGCTTGGTAATCCATCACCGTACTCAGCTTGGTAATCCATCACTGTACTCAGCTTGGTAATCCATCACCGTACTCAGCTTGGTAATCCATCACCGTACTCAGCTTGGTAATTCATCACCGTACTCAGCTTGGTAATCAGTCACCGTACTCAGCTTGGTAATCCATCACTGTACTCAGCTTGGTAATCCATCACCGTACTCAGCTTGGTAATCCATCACTGTACTCAGCTTGGTAATCCATCACCGTACTCAGCTTGGTAATCCATCACTGTACTCAGCTTGGTAATCCATCACCGTACTCAGCTTGGTAATCCATCACCGTACTCAGCTTGGTAATTCATCACCGTACTCAGCTTGGTAATCAGTCACCGTACTCAGCTTGGTAATCCATCACTGTACTCGGCTTGGTAATCCATCACCGTACTCAGCTTGGTAATTCATCACCGTACTCAGCTTGGTAATTCATCACTGTACTCAGCTTGGTAATCAGTCACCGTACTCAGCTTGGTAATCAGTCACCGTACTCAGCTTGGTAATCAGTCACCGTACTCAGCTTGGTAATCCATCACCGTACTCAGCTTGGTAATTCATCACCGTACTCAGGTTGGTAATCCATCACTGTACTAAGCTTGGTAATTCATCACCGTACTCAGCTTGGTAATCCATCACCGTACTCAGCTTGGTAATCCATCACCGTACTCAGCTTGGTAATTCATCACCGTACTCAGCTTGGTAATTCATCACCGTACTCAGCTTGGTAATTCATCACCGTACTCAACTTGGTAATCCATCACCGTACTCAGCTTGGTAAGTCATCACCGTACTCAGCTTGGTAATTCATCACTGTACTCAGCTTGGTAATCCATCACCGTACTCAGCTTGGTAATCAGTCACCGTACTCAGCTTGGTAATCAGTCACCGTACTCAGCTTGGTAATCCATCACTGTACTCAGCTTGGTAATCCATCACCGTACTCAGCTTGGTAATTCATCCCTGTACTCAGCTTGGTAATCCATCACTGTACTCAGCTTGGTAATTCATCACTGTACTCAGCTTGGTAATCCATCACCGTACTCAGCTTGGTAATTCATCACTGTACTCAGCTTGGTAATCCATCACCGTACTCAGCTTGGTAATTCATCACCGTACTCAGCTTGGTAATCCATCACCGTACTCAGCTTGGTAATCATCACCGTACTCAGCTTGGTAATCAGTCACCGTACTCAGCTTGGTAATCCATCACCGTACTCAGCTTGGTAATCAGTCACCGTACTCAGCTTGGTAATCATCACCGTACTCAGCTTGGTAATCATCACCGTACTCAGCTGGTAATCATCACCGTACTCAGCTTGGTAATCATCACCGTACTCAGCTTGGTAATTCATCACCGTACTCAGCTGTAACATCACTGGTATCAGTACATACCGTACTCAGCTTGGTAATCCATCACTGTACTCAGCTTGGTAATCCATCACCGTACTCAGCTTGGTAATTCATCACTGTACTCACTGGTAATCATCCCGTACTCAGCTGGTAATCCATCACCGTACTCAGCTTGGTAATCATCACCGTACTCAGCTTGGTAATCATCACCGTACTCAGCTGGTAATCCATCACCGTACTCAGCTGGTAATCATCAGTACTCACGGTAGATCACATACTGCTTGTATCATCACCAGATCACTGGTAATAGTCACTGTCCAGCATCCCAGAGAGGTCACTTTCTATCCACATCCTAGAGGTATTCATCCCGTCTCAGCATCCATAGTTCACTTGTCATCGTATCAGATCCCAGAAGTGTAACTTCCTTCCTGTATCAGTCATCCCAGAGAGGTCACTTCTCTGTCCAGCATCCCAGAGAGGTCACTTCTCTGTCCAGCATCCCAGAGAGGTCACTTCTCTGTCCAGCATCCCAGAGAGGTCACTTCTCTGTCCAGCATCCCAGAGAGGTCACTTCTCTGTCCAGCATCCCAGAGAGGTCACTTCTCTGTCCATCCCAGAGTGGCTTTCTGTCAGCATCCCAGAGAGGTCACTTTCTGTCCAGCATCCCAGAGAGGTCACTTCTCTGTCCAGCATCCCAGAGAGGTCACTTCTGTCAGCATCCAGAGTTCTTCCTTTTCCAGCATCAGAAGTCTTCCATCCAGAGGTCACTTCTCTGTCCAGCATCCCAGAGGTCACTTCTCTGTCCAGCATCCCAGAGGTCACTTCTCTGTCCAGCATCCCAGATAGGTCACTTCTCTGTCCAGCATCCCAAAGAGGTCACTTATCTGTCCAGCATCCCAGAAGTCACTTCTCTGTCCAGCATCCCAGAGAGGTCACTTCTGTGTCCAGCATCCCAGAGAGGTCACTTCTCTGTCCAGCATCCCAGAGAAGTCACTTCTCTGTCCAGCATCCCAGAGGTCACTTCTCTTTCCAGCATCCCAGAGAGGTCACTTCTCTGTCCAGCCTCTCAGATGTCTCTTCTCTGTCCTGCAGAACACCAAGGATGGGATAATGTTGACGAATGTTGAGATGATCCTCACCTGGACTGACCCTTACCTCACCTGGCACCCCAGAAACTACAACGGCACCACCCAGCTGAGAGTCACCCACAACAAAGTTTGGATCCCAGACATCATCCTCTATAACACGTTAGTGATACCTTCATTATCATCCTCTATAAAACGTCAATGATACCTTCATTATCATCCTCTATAACACGTCAGTGATACCTTCATTATCATCCTCTATAACACGTCAATGATACCTTCATTATCATCCTCTATAACACGTCAATGATACCTTCATTATACTCTATAACACGTCGTTATTCATATCATCCTTACACGTCAGATACCTTCATTATCATCTCTATAACACGTCATGATACCTTCATTATCATCCTCTATAACACGTCATGATACCTTCATTATCATCCTCTATAACACGTCAGTGATACCTTCATTATCATCCTCTATAACACGTCAATGATACCTTCATTATCATCCTCTATAACACGTCAGTGATACCTTCATTATCATCCTCTATAACACGTCAGTGATACCTTCATTATCATCCTCTATAACACGTCAGTGATACCTTCATTATTATCCTCTATAACACGTCAGTGATACCTTCATTTTCATCCTCTACAACACGTCAGTGATACCATCATTTTCATCCTCTATAACACGTCAGTGATACCTTCATTATCATCTTCTGTAACACGTCAGTGATACCTTCATTATCATCTGTAACACATCAGTGATACCTTCATTACCATCTGTAACACGTCAGTGATACCTTCATTATCATCTTCTTTAACACGTCAGTGATACCTTCATTTTCATCCCCCATAACACGTCAGTGATACCTTCATTTTCATCCTCCATAACACGTCAGTGATACCTTTATCATCATCTTCCGTAACACGTCAGTGATACCTTCATCATACATCATTCCTTCAATCATAACGTCAGTGATACCTTCATTATCATCTGTAACACGTCAGTGATACCTTCATCATCATCTTCCGTAACACGTCAGTGATACCTTCGTCATCATCTTCTGTAACACATCAGTTTTATCTTCCCGTCAGATAATAACAGTGTTGCCAGAGAAGCTGTCAGGTGTTACCCAGACAGCAGAGACTGACAGCAGTCGTGTCAGAAGATCCATCACATGGACAGACACCTGAGTCAGGGAGAGACACCAAGAGTGTCAAAATCATATGAGGTTTCCTTATGAATATGACAAGAGAGTTTATTTTATGGTAAATTTACAAAAAAAATATAAACTATATGCACATACCCAGCGGGCAGTTAACAGGCCTATGTTTGTTTGAAGACTTAAGACACATGTGCAACATCTGGGTATTTTTATTTGTAGACTTTTCGCCATCCAGTGACTATCAGTTCAAAATCAAGGACATAACAGGAGGACTGTAGAACTATATGTCCTTGAATTTGTATAAAGTCACTGGAGGGCGAAACGTCTACAAATAAAGATACCCAGATACACGTGTCTAATTCTTCCTCTTGTCAGTATTGTAAACTTATCTAGTTCAAAACATCGTTATTTGAACACCTATTATTACGTAGGATTCAACCAGATCTAATACAATCCTATCTTCTTCCTTACGTCAGTTCCAGGTTCACCTCATCTCTGAGAGCATCATCTGCCGTCAAGTTCACTCACAAATATCTAAACACATTTACTTGCTCCATACTCCTGTCAATCTCATGTCCAATCTACCTTCCAGTGCCTATATTTTTTGATACTCTAATCACCATCCTCTTTCCTGTTTACTTTTAATTGTCTTATTTTACATACGCTCCCAAATTCGTTTACCAACTTTTGCAACTTCTCTTCCGAATCTCCAACGAACAGTGTCATCGGCAAAAAGCAACTGTGACAACTCCCACTCTGTACCAGTCTCTCAGGCTCTAAAAATCTAGTTTTAACTTCTTTTACAACCCTATCTGTCTAAGGCCTAGTTTTACTTGAAACTAATCTCCCTCTCTCCTACGTAATACTTTCAATAACAACTACACCATACACTTTACCTGGCATACTCGACAGGCTTTTTACCCTATAATTCGTATATTTTCTTTTATCCCAACTTTCCATATACTAAGGAACTATACATGCTCTCTGCCTATCTCTTGTACCTTCACCCCTTCATACATATTGTTGCAGCCTCCTACCTAACATGGTAGTTAGGTAGTTAACCTGCCGGCCGGCGGTTCCACTGGGTACCATCAGACCCAATGTTGGACTGCTGAGCCAGCTTGACTAACAGTGTGCACCAGACGCACCTGGTGACAGGACCTGCTTGAGTATACACCAGACATTACAAAAAAAAAATCTCATTTTGTAATAAAGGACTGTTCGGGATAACAATAAAATCTCATATTTCCAATATTTATTAATATAAAAACATAATCTGAATAAAAATATAATTTCTTTTATATATATATATATATATATATATATATATATATATATATATATATATATATATATATATATATATATATATATATAAAATTAATATAAAAGATCCTAGATTTAGCTACATTTAAAATTTTATAACATCTCAAGTAAAAAGGTTATAAAACATAAGTAAAAGAAATAAAATTCAGTGCCATTGTCAAACGTCGTTGCCATCTTCTGTGTCACACAGGACACTACCACACCTCATGATATGCCTTCACTCAAAGGACCCAAATGGAAATAAGTCACTCTGTCTGACTTTTTGGGTTATCCTGGAGGGTTCTCTACACATATGCTGCTATGTATGATAATCTATGTAAATGTATTTGTGTATGCCTGAATAAACTTACTTACACTCCATGTCATCAGACACCCTTATCTCTATTATGGCACGTCTTCTCACGGGTCCCACGACACCCGTTCTGTGTCACATAACATGCCCTCAGTTTCACCCGACACGCCTTCTCTACTGTGTCACACGACACCCTTCTCTGTGCCATAAGACACCTTCGCTGTGTCACACGACACCTCTGTGCCACATGGCACTCCCCTTGTATCATGAACAATCTCTTAAAACCGTTGCACCACGTCATCCGAGAACCACATTAAATCACAAAACTACTTGTTTCATGTCACCTGACAAACACCGGGTTCACACTGACTTTTCACAATAAGGCTCACAGGGTACAACACACCCTGGCTAGTCCGTGTCGCCTGACACGCCTACCAGGTATAACACACCCGGACTTTCTTTACTTCTGTCCGTCGCATCTCACAAATCTCATCAGGTACTACACACCCTGACTTCCACGTCGGTGTTCCTGATGAGACTCACAAATCCCTGAGTTAGAAGTCTCAGTCCAAGGGTGTCCAACCAATCAATGTACACCGTGAGGTAGTTTGGTGAACACTCTCAATATCCAGATATGTTGTGAGTCTCCGTCACCAGGTGCGTCTGGTGCACACTGTCAGTCAAGCCGGCTCAGCAGTCCAACATTGGGTCTGATGGTACCCAGTGGAACCGTCGGCCGGCAGGTTAACTACTTAACTACCATGTTAGGTAGGAGGCCGCAACACATATACTGACCAAATGCACCAATTCTAAAACTACATTCCCAGCCATTTTTAACATTCCTGTCTTAATCCTATTTATCTCAGCTGTTTTACCCCTTTTATTCTACCCACAGCCTCATGCACCCCCACCCCCCACACTCACATCAGGCTCTTTCTTGCACCTCCCTGGCAGGTGCCTCCTTGGCAGGTGCAAGAAATCACTGCCTCTCTCTTCATTAACACTTAACAATTCCTCAAAGTATTCCAACATTTTCCTATCACCTCCTCATCCCCATCTAATGGCTTCCCTCTTTGGTATTAACTATTAAATAAATGTGTTTCTTAGGTTCTCTCAACTTAATGATCTCCAAAACTTTTTATAATTCTCAGCAAAATTTATTTATAAAACCTCACCCACTCTCATTAGCTCTCCTGCACCCCCACTCCACTCTCAACCTGTCTTTACTCTCCATACACTCATACTTGCACTCCCACTCCACTCTTAACCTCTACTCTCCATACACTCCTATTCCGTAGATCACTTCGACATTGTAAAAACTTCTCATATGTCAACTTTTTCACTCTTATCACCCTCTTTACCTTGTCATCCAATCAATTACTCTTCTTCCCTCCTGCACCCACAAACTTCTTCACCCACCCTTCGGCACCCACCTCCGGTACCCACCCACCTGTACCAATCCTCCGGCAGCTACCCTCCTGCACCCACAAACTTCTGCATGCATGTTTCGCCCTGGGCAAGTCTAGGGCCTGTTTCGCCCAGGCTGGCAACAAAGTAACAGAACTGAACATCCTGTTATAAGGACAATCATAAAGGGTTCAATAGGAAATCACCCACAATGCTTCTTTCTGGTTTTTATTAATTTTCTTAATAAGCCATAGAAGGGTTTTATATTAATTCTTTAAAATGTTGTCACCGTAAAACAGTACTTATAAGAAATTTAAACTAAGTTCACTTAATAAGGTAGTGTACAATACACAATATTCTGTCTTAATTATAATGCTAAATGGTTCTAGAATCGCAAGACATTCCTTTCACATAATATAACACTTTGCTTGACTCAACCCCAGTAAGTCAGAAGACATAACACTTATTTAATAATTCACTCTTGCCGTAGCGTATCTAGGACGCAAAATATTCATAACTCACAATTATTAACAACTTTCATAACACACTAAGTGGGAATAGGAATGTTTTCCGATGAATCTGTTTCCCAGGACTTTCCCGCTTTAAGCATATGTTGCTTAAACTTGCTCCTGGCAGAACAAGAGACTAACACCAGTGTCTCCATTACTGCAGCACACACACTTGCTCTGAGCAGCGTTAGTCTTACACTGTTCAAGGTGCTGGAGGGTCACTAGGGAACCTTATGAGGGCCAGAAGACTAAATCCAGGAATCGAGGAGCTTTTCTCACGAAATGTGAAAGAGGACTGTGCTCTATGAAAGACCCGCTCATGACTGACTGAGGTGAAGCCGGTGGCCACAACATAGGGTACGATGACGTGGTAAGGCGGGAATTCCTGACGTGTTAATGAGCGGATGGCTAGTTAGCTATACAACATATAAAATCCTACCTAGACATACAGGGAATATATAATTTTTCAATATAACACTTGTGTCTCTGGCCAGGGACACAACAACCCACCCTCCTGCACCCACTCTCCAATACCCACAAACTTCTGCACACTTTAAAACTGCATTTTTAAATCTACTAAAGACTTCCTCTACTCACTCATTACCTGTGCTCTCTCTAGCCCACCTTTCCCACAACAGCTGCTTATATCTTACCCTACCGGCGTGCGTGCATGTGTGTGTGTACTCATCTTATTGTACACAACCTAATTGTGGTTGAAGGGGTCGAGTCACAGCTAATGGCCCCACCTCTTCACTGTCGCTACTTGGTCACTCTCCCTGCTCCATGAGCTTTATCATACCTCTTCTTAAAGTTATGTATGGATCCTGCCTCCACTACATCACTTTCCAGACTATTCCACTTCTTGACAACTCTGTGACTGAAGAACTTCCTAACATTCCTGTGACTCATCTGAGTCTTCAACTTCCAACTGTGTCCCCTTGTGTCCCATCTCTGGAACATCCTGTCTCTGACCTCCTTTTCGATTCCTCTCAGTATTTTATGTCATTATCAAATCCTTTCTATCTCTCCTGTCGTCCAGTGTCGTCAGGTCGATTTTCCTTAACCTCTCCTCGTAGGACATGCCCCTTAGCTCAGGGACTAGTCTCGTTGCAAATCTTTGCACATTTTCTAATTTCCTGACGTGCTTGGCCAGGTGTGGGTTCCAAACTGGTGCTGCATACTCCAATATGGGCCTGACGTACACGGTGTATAGGGTCCTGAACGATTCCTTACTGAGATGTCGGAATGCTATTCTTAGGTTTGCTAGGCGCTTATATGCTGTAGCAGTTATTTGGTTGATGTGCTCGGTATTATACTCACCCCAAGATCCTTTTCCTTGAGTGAGGTTTGTAGTCTTTTCCCCCCTAGACTGTACTCTGTCTGCAGTTTTTTTGTTTGTTTGTTTTGTTTTTGCCTTTCTCCAATCTTCATGAATTTGTACTTGGTGGGGTTACACTCCAGGAGCCAGTTGCTGGACCAGGTTTGCAGCTTGTCAGATTCCTTTGTAGTCCTGTCTGGTCCTCCTCCGACTGATTTCTTCTCATTAACTTCACATCTTCTGCAAACAGGGACACTTCTGAATCTATTTCTTCCGTCATGTCATTTACATATGCCAGAAATAGCACCGGTTCTAGGACTGACCCCTGTGGAACCCCTCCTTTTTTAAAAATTGGGACTACATTTTCTGTCTTCCATACCTCAGGTAGTCGCTCTTTTCGATAGATGTGTTGAAGATTTTTGTTAGTGGTACACAGAGCGCCTCTGCTCCCTCTCTCAGGACCCATGGAGAGATGTTATCTGGCCCCATCGCCTTTTGAGATATCTAGCTCGCTTAGCAGCCTCTTCACCTCCTCCTCGGTTGTATGTATTGTGTCCAGCACTTGATGGTGTACTCCACCTCTCTGTCTTTCTGGAGTCTCTTCTATCTCCTCTGTGAAAACTTCTTTGAATCTCATGTTGAGCTAATCACATACTTCTCACTCGTTTCTTGTGATCTCCCCTCCTTCCTTCCTCAGCCTGATTACCTGATCCTTGACTGTTTTTTTCCTCCTGATGTGGCTGTACAACAGCTTAGGGTCGGACTTGGCTTTCGCTGCTATGTCATTTTCGTATTGTCGTTGGACCTCCCTTCTAAGCATATTTACGTCTGGCTCTTTGACTGCTCTCCCTATTTTCCTGGGTTCTTTGCCTTCTATACTTCTTTCATTCTCTAGCACACTTGGTTTTGGCCTCTCTACACCTTTGGGTGAACCAAGGACTCGTTCTGGCCTTCTCGTTATTTCTGTTACCCTTGGGTACAAACCTCTCCTCTGCTTTCCTGCATATTGTTGTCACATATTCCATCTCATTTACTGATCTCCCTGCCAGTTCTCTGTCCAACTGAACCTGTCCCTCTATCCCCACTGTGTACTCACCTAGTTGTGGTTGCAGGGGTCCTTCATAGCTCCTAGCCCCCGCCTCTTCACTGGCCGCTACTGGGTCACTCTCCCTGCGCCATGAGCTTTATCATACCTCTTCTTAAAGCTATGAGTGGAACCTGCCTCCACTACATCGCTTCCCAAACTATTCCACTTCCTGACCACTCTATGACTGAAGAAATACTTCCTAACATCCCTGTGATTCATCTGAGTCTTCAACTTCCAACTGTGTCCCCTTGTTGCTGTGTCCCATCTCTGGAACATTCTGTCTCTGTCCACCTTGTCAATTCCTCTCAATATTTTATATGTCGTTATCATGTCCCCCCTATCTCTCCTGTCCTCCAGTGTCGTCAAGTCGATTTCCCTTAACCTCTCCTCATAGGACATACCCCTTAGCTCCGGGACTAATATTGTTGCAAACCTTTGCACTTTCTCTAGCTTCTTTACGTGCTTGGCTAGGTGTGGGTTCCAAACTGGTGCTGCATACTCCAATATGGGCCTAACATACACAGTGTACAGGGTCCTGAACGATTCCTTATTAAGATGTCGGAATGTTGTTCTTCGGTTTGCTAGGCGCCCGTATGCTGCAGCAGTTATTTGGTTGATGTGAGCCTCAGATGTGCCTGGTGTTATACTTACCCCAAGATCTTTTTCCTTGATTGAAGTTTGTAGTCTCTGGCCCCCTAGACTGTACTCCATCTGCGGTCTTCTTTGCCCTTCCCCAATCTTCATGACTTTGCACTTGGTGGGGTTGAACTCCAGGAGCCAATTGCTGGACCAGGCTTGCAGTCTGTCCAGATCCCTTTGTAGTTCTGCCTGGTCCTCGTCCGATTGAATTCTTCTCATCAACTTCACATCATCTGCAAACAGAGACACTTCGGAGTCTATTCCTTCCGTCATGTCATTCACAAATACCAGAAACAGCACCGGTCCTAGGACTGACCCCTGTGGAACCACACTCGTCACCGACTCAAACTCTGACACCTCGCCACGTACCATGACTCGCTGCTGTCTTCCTGACAGGTATTCCCTGATCCATTGTAGTGCCTTCCCTGTTATCCCTGCCTGGTCCTCCAACTTTTGCACTAATCTCTTGTGTAGAATTGTGTCAAACGTCTGCTTACAGTCCAAGAAAATGCAATCTACCCACCCCTCTCTCTCTTGTCTTACTGCTGTCACCCTGTCATAGAACTCCAGTAGGTTTGTGACACAGGATTTCCCGTCCCTGAAACAGTAGCCTGCCTAAGTTTATGCTTCAGTTCTTCACTTCAAGTCCTCCTCCTAATATAATTATATCCTGAACTCAGATAAACAGTGATATTCCTTCCACATCTAGACAAAGTGTCATCCACACTCTTCTCATGATCCTCTGTTCCTAAAACTGGGAAACAGAAGCTGGCAGCCTATTTTTCCTCTCCCCGTCACAAAAAAATCTGATTAATATACCTGACGTAGGCAGCAGCAGCAGCAGCAATATAGCAACAGTATCAGTAATACTGTTACAATAATTACTGCCCGTTGCTGAGTGTATCACTGTTGTGTACAGGGCAGACAATAACTACGAGACCTCTATCATCTATACCAACGTCATAATCAACCACAACGGCACATGCAGGTTACAGAGCCACGCAGTCTTAACTTCTGTTTGTAATGTGGATATCCAGTGGTTTCCCTTCGACCAACAAAGATGTGATATGATGTTTGGTTCTTGGACCTCGGATTCTCATCAGGTATGCCATGGGAGTCACAACTGTACAGTATATTGTAGACATTATTTCAAAACATAGTACACGAGAGAGTGTAGGTCAGTGAGCGCTACTGGAAACGTATGTGAATACCGATAAACTGAAACAAATGAAAGCTTTAAACTGTATAGTAAAGTCATAAATGACAAATTTCCCTCTCGGTTTACAAACTTTTTTAAGTTTCCTTGTTCTCCTGTTCTCCAGATAAAGTTATTGCCCGGCCTCAGCGACATCTCCCGCTTCACCCAGAACCAAGAGTTCTTCCTGGAGAACTTTTACTCAAACGAGAAGAATTACACGAACCCTTGCTGCAAGGCGCCCTTCTCAAGCAAGTTAACACCAACTTGTGCAGTTTTTGTTCAAATCACCCACTTTCTTCCCTCCGCTTTCCCTCTCTGTTTCTAATCTATTAAATATATCTAATTAATATACTGCGAGAAACATTTGATTAACTAACGCCAAAGATATATAAAAAAGCCGATACCCATCGAGAATCCGCAGACACGATACCTTGGAGTGAATGTCTACTTTTAACAAATTACGGCCACAGGTTTTTACAGTCTCACCTGTGAATTGAGATACATCTGTGCTTGTTCTATCAGACATTTTCCATGGTAAATACGAACACCTGTACCTCGCATTTCCAGGCTATATAATCAAACATCAGGACCATGAAATAGAGGCCAAGTACTTACCCACATATGTTCATAAAATAACTGTGGTGTGGGATGAATTCAAAACACTGCTGGTCAACATTCATAGGGCAAGTTGTAAGACAGGAGACTCCAGCGTGTTCATCAGTAACACGCATTGAAGAGCTACCTAGGCTCTAGCTACCTAGGCTCTACACTGATAAAAAAAATAACATCTGTAACTCATATCCTTAATACTTTAGGCACCTCTCTTACCTGTAACTCAATACGTATCCTCTTAAACTCAACTGACATTAGTTCTCTTCCCACCTCTTATAACAGCCACTCATACCTCTTCCCACTCATACCTCTTCCCACTCATACCTCTTCCCACTCATACCTCTCTGTCAGGTAAACAGCAAACTTCCATAAAAACTTACAGAATAATTAAAAGATGAGATCTTTCTATGTAAGTGATATGGCCATAGGTTCGGACATATTTCGAGAAAATTAGCATTAAAATATGTTTAAATCATACGACATCTCCAAGAAACAGTGTCGTATCTTATTAGTTATCTTGGCTCATGGTCACCAAGTATTTTGTCTGCGATGAGCACTTGGCTTTCAAAAGGACATTATATAATAAACATATCTATTTATTAAACATTAGTCATAATCATTCAGTGGCCCACACAAGCACGACACGTACAAATTATACTTACCTGTCTTTTCTCTACAGTATATTACTTTTCCTCTGTTATATGTATTGGATGATTGTTGGAGCTTCCAGTGTGCCAAAACTCTCCTATAAAATGTCTCGAATATTGTATATGTGTTGTTATTGTGTCGATTGTTATATATATATATATATATATATATATATGTGTGTGTGTGTGTGTGTGTGTGTGTGTGTGTGTGTGTGTGTGTGTGTGTGTGTGTGTGTGTGTGTGTACTCACCTAGTTGTTGTGGTTGCAGGGGTCGAGTCATAGCTCCTGGCCCCGCCTCTTCACTGGCCGCTACTGGGTCACTCTCCCTGCGCCATAAGCTTTATCATACCTCTTCTTAAAGCTATGAGTGGAACCTGCCTCCATTACATCACTTCCCAAACTATTCCACTTCCCGACCACTCTATGACTGAAGAAATACTTCCTAACATCCCTGTGATTCATCTGAGTCTTCAACTTCCAACTGTGTCCCCTTGTTGTTGTGTCCCATCTCTGGAACATTCTGTCTCTGTCCACCTTGTCAATTCCTCTCAGTATCTTATAAGTCGTTATCATGTCTCCCCTATCTCTCCTGTCCTCCAGTGTCGTCAGCTCGATTTCCCTTAACATCTCCTCGTAGGACATACCCCTTAGCTCCGGGACTAGTCTTGTTGCAAACCTTTGAACTTTCTCTAGCTTCTTTACGTGCTTGGCTAGATGTGGGTTCCAAACTGGTGCTGCATACTCCAGTATGGGCCTAACGTACACAGTGTACAGGGTCCTGAAAGATTCTTTATTAAGATGTCGGAATGCTGTTCTTAGGTTTGCTAGGCGCCCATATGCTGCAGCAGTTATTTGGTTGATGTGCGCCTCAGGAGATGTGCCTGGTGTTATACTCACCCCAAGATCTTTTTCCTTGAGTGAGGTTTGTAGTCTCTGCGGTCTTCTTTGCCCTTCTCCAATCTTCATGACTTTGCACTTAGTGGGGTTAAACTCCAGGAGCCAATTGCTGGACCAGGCTTGCAGCCTGTCCAGATCCCTTTGTAGTTCTGCCTGGTCCTCCTCGTCCGATTGAATTCTTCTCATCAACTTCACATCATCTGCAAACAGAGACACTTCGGAGTCTATTCCTTCCGTCATGTCGTTCACAAATACCAGAAACAGCACCGGTCCTAGGACTGACCCCTGTGGAACCCCCACTCGTCACCGGCGCCCACTCTGACACTTCGCCACGAACCATGACTCGCTGCTGTCTTCCAGACAGGTATTCCCTGATCCATTGTAGTGCCTTCCCTGTTATCCCTGCCTGGTCCTCCAGCTTCTGCACTAATATCTTGTGTGGAACTGTGTCAAACGCCTTCTTACAGTCCAAGAATATACAATCTACCCACCCCTCTCTCTCTTGTCTTACTGCTGTCACCCTGTCATAGAACTCCAGTAGGTTTGTGACACAGGATTTTCCGTCCCTGAAACCGTGTTGGCCGTCGTTGATAAGCTCATTCCTTTCTAGGTGCTCCACCACTCTCCTCCTGATAATCTTCTCCATGACCTTGCATACTGTGTGTGTGTACTCCCCTATATGTACTCACCTATATGTGGTTGCAGGGGTCGATTCATAGCTCCTGGCCCCGCCTCTTCACTGGTCGATACTAATTCACTCTCTCCCTGCTCCATATGCTTTATCATACCTCTTCTTAAAGCTATGTATGGAACTTGCTTCCACTATTTCATTCTCCAGATTATTCCACTTCTTTACAAGTCAAAGGCTAAAGAAATACTTCCTAACATCCCTATGACTTATCTGGGTTTTCAGCTTCCAATTGTGGCCCCTTGTTCCTGTATCCCATCTCTGAAACATTCGAGCCCTGTCCACCTTGTCAATTCCTCTTAGTATTTTATACGTTGTTATCATGTCCCCCCTTTCCCTTCTGTCCTCTAGTGTCATCAGGTTGAGTTCCCTTAACCTCTCCTCATAAGACATACCTCTCAGTTCCGGGACTAAACGTGTTGCAAATTTTTGCCCTTTCTCCAATTTCGTGACGTGTTTGACTAGGTGAGGGTTCCATACTGGTGCTGCATACTCCAGTATTGGCCTGACATACACGGTGTACAATGTCATGAATGACTCCTTACTCAGATGTCTAAACGCTAATCTCAGGTTTGCCAATCGCCCATATGCTGCAGCAGTTATTTGATTGACGTGTGCCTCAGGAGACATGTTTGTTATAATGCTTACTCCAAAATCCTTTTCTTTAAGTGACGTTTGCAGCCTTTGATTCCCTAACCTGTATGCCGTCTGCGGTCTTCTGTGTCCTTCCCCAATCTTCATTACCTTACACTTACTAGGGTTAAACTTCAGGAGCCATTTGTTTGACCAGACTTGTAGTCTGTCCAGATCTTAACTGATCCTCGTCCGCTTGTATTCTCATCAGTTTCACATCATCAGCGAACAGTGACACTTCTGAATCTATTCCTTCCATCATGTCATTCACATATATAAGAAACAGCACCGGACCTAGGACTGACCCTTGTGGAACCCCACTCGACACATGCGCCCACTCTGACACTTCATCACGTACCAACACTCGTTGTTTCCTTCCTGTTAGGTATTCCCTGATCCATTGCAGTACTTTTCCTATTATTCCTGCCCGCTCCTCTAATTTTTGCACCAGTCTCTTGTGTGGTACTGTGTCAAAAGCCTTCTTACAGTCCGAAAAGATGCAATCTACCCATCCCTCTCTCTCCTGTCTTACTTCTGTTACCTTATCGTAGAACTCAAGTAGATTTGTAACACAGGATTTCCCATCTCTGAAGCCGTGCTGATTGTCATGTATGAGCCTAATCTTTTCAATATGTTCCACGACTCTTCTCCTGATGATCTTTTCCATTACTTTACATACTATACAAGTCAGAGACACTGGTCGATAGTTTAACGCTTCCTGTCTGTTTCCCTTCTTAAAAATTGGAACTACATTTGCTGTCTTCCACGCCTCAGGCAATTGTCCAGTTTCGATAGATTTACTGAAGATTGTTGCTAGTGGCACACACAGTTCCTCTGCTCCCTCTCTCAGTATCCAAGGAGATATGTTATCTGGGTCCACCGCCTTTGATGTATCTAGTTCACCTAGCAGTTTCATCCCTCTACCTTGGTTATATGTATTGTGTCCAGCACCTGCTGGTGCACCCTACCTCCACGATTTTCTGGAAGCATCCCTGTCTCTACCGTAAATACTTCTCTAAATCTTGTGTTTAGTTCATCACATACTTCCTGGTCATTCTTTGTGAGCTCCCCTCCTTCTTTCCTCAGCCTGATTACCTGGTCCTTGACTGTTGTTTTTCTCCTAATATGACTGTATAACAACTTTGGTTCAGATTTGGCTTTCGATGCTATGTCGTTCTCATATTGCCTCTGGGCCTCTCTCCTTATCCCAGCATATTCGTTTCTGGTTCTTCTGCTCAACTCCTTGTTTTCTTGAGTCCTTTGCCTTCTATACCTTTTCCATGCTCTAGCACACTTGGCTTTAGCCTCTTTAAACCTCCAGTTAAACCATGGGCTCACTCTGGTCTTACTATATTTTCTGTTACCCTTTGGTATGAACTTCTCCTCTGCTTCCCTGCACTTAGTGGTCACTAGTTCCATCATTTCATTTACTGTCTTTCCCTTTAGTTCTCTTTCCCACTGCACTTCATGCAGGAAACTTCTCATTCCTATGTAGTCCCCTTTTCTGAAGTTCGGCTTCTCTTGTTGTTCCCGCACTGTTGCATTCTCCATTTGTAACTCTACAAGGTATTCAAAACTCAGGACATCATGATCACTAGCACCAAGGGGTCTTTCGTGTTTGATATCCCCTATGTCTGAGCTATTCAAGGTGAATATGAGATCCAGCCTCGCTGCAACATCCTCTCCTCTCTCTCTGTTGTATCCCTAATATGCTGGTGCATGAAGTTCTCCAATACAGTCTCCAACATCTTAGCCCTCCATGTTTCTGGACCCCCATGTGGCTCTAGATTTTCCCAGTCAATCTCTTTATGATTGAAATCCCCCATTATGAGTAATTTTGTCCTACCCATATGAGCTCTCCTGGCCACTTCAGCTAGTGTACCCACCATTGCCCTATTGTGCACATCATACTCTTGTCTTGTCCTCCTGCTGTTCAGTGGTGGGTTATACATCACTGCTATCATCACCTTTGGACCCCAGTCTGAAGTGTTCCAACAATGAAGTCTTCTGTTTCCCTTCTGTCCATTCCTCCCACTTCCTCAAAACTCCACTGGTTTTTGATGAGCAGTGGTACTCCTTCCCCTCCTCTGTTCTCTATGTCTTTCCTCAGGATCTGATATCCAGGTGGAAAGATTGCATCTGTTATCATCCCTGTAAGTTTCGTCTCTGTTAGTGCTATGATGTCAGGTGATGCATCAGTGATTCGTTCTTGCCACTTTTCACTCTTATTTGTTATTCCATCTACATTGGTGTACCATACCTTTAGCTTCCTTTCCATTACTGTATTTTGGGAGATAAGAGAGGAAGGTGCAGGCTGAGGAGGTGGGAGGCAGGGTAGATTATTGGAAGCTGCTGTGATTGTGAAATTAGTGCTTAGGGGGGGGGGCTATGATGTGTGGTTTGTTTGTGTTTATTGTGTTTGGTTGATATGTGGTGACAGGGGTTGAGGGGTTTCTAAAAGCATATGTGTTTCATGTTTCCTCAGAGGCTGTTCTTTCCTGTCTGTCGTTGCCTGTCCTGTCTCTCTTTCCTTCCACTGATTTAGTCTTGCTCTCACTTTCAGTTGTTCCCTCTCTTTTTGTGTTCTGTCTCGATTGAGGTACACTTGTTGATATTCCTGAGATTCTTTTAACATTGGCTTCTGTTGTAGAATCCTGTTCCTTACCACTTCTGTCTTGAATGTCAATTTGGTTGGTCGATTTTTTTCCCTCAAATACCCCCCAAGTCTGTGAAAATTTTCTACCTGAGACATGTCCTTCTCTCCTGTTATTGCAATGATGCTCTTAATCTCTGTTTCCTCCCAATGCTTTCTTTCATCATAGGTCTTCCCTTCAGCCTCCTGAAGCCCATGAATAATTATTGACCTCTCTCTCTCTTCTTCCCATTTCTTTTCTCTCAATATCTCTGGATCTGATTTAAGCATCTCCTTTGTTGTTTCCTTTATCATCTCCTGGACACTCTGATGACCTGATAGTACGTCTGCTAATGACTTAGCTCCATCCCCTCCTTCAGTCCCCTCCCTGCCTACTGATGTTCCCATTTCAGTCACCTTACTCCTTTAGGACCTCATCTTTATATCTTGCTTCAGCACATCCATTTCTTCCTCCAGTCTTTGTATCTTTGCCTCAGCTACTACAGCTAGTGATTCCCACTTTTTGCTCTCTGCAGATATCTTCTCTAACATGTTATTGTAAAGCTCATTTATCCTTTTTTCCCATTCTTTATCCATTTTGTTCTTGAGCCGTTCTACCCATTCTTCCTTTTCAGACCAACCATCCTCAGTTCCCTTGCCTTTACGTCCTCCCTTTTGAGATCCCATTTTTTATCCTGTTAGGATGCTCTAGCTCCTTCAGCTTTGTGTAAAAAATAGGTGTGGTGGAGGGGAGGGATTTATGATCTAATAGGTTAGGTTTGTCTGAGTACGTGAATATGTGAGTATGAGTGTATGAGTGTGTGTGTGTGTGTGTGTGTGTGTGTGTGTGTGTGTGTGTGTGTGTGTGTGTGTGTGTGTGCGCACGCGCGTCTCAGTCTTTGAAAAAAGGGGAGGGGTCACTTTAACACGCTACTCTTTTGATTATAATAGAAATATTTCACACCCTAGTCCACATTAACATATACTAATATTTAATACTATAATACTTACTAGTGTACCCGTTTACTAGCTTGTCGTTCTTGTCCTTACCCTATGCGGGCCGCCAGCTTCATTGCAGTGCTCCTTTCCTAGAATATGACTGACTCCACTACAACTACTACCACTACTACTACTACCTCCATTATTACCCCTCCACCACTTTCTTGTGCCCTCCCCTGTCTGCCTGCCTATAAATACCCCTTCTACCTGTCCTTTGTGTTATTGTGACTTTGTAAATGGTCCAAGTCGGACCGAAACGTCGTCGTAAGCTCCTCTCTCTCTTTTTTTATATGTTCGGGTTGTGTGTGTATTGTTCCAGTCACGGTATTGTACCTTTTTGTTATTGATGAGGTGAATCATAGAATTGATGAGGGAAAAAGGGTGAGTGGTGCACTTAGAAGTCTGTGGAGACAAAGAACTTTGTCCGTGGAAGCAAAGAGGGGAATGTTTGAGAGTGTAGTTATACCAACACTCATATATGGGTGTGAAGCATGGGTGGTGAATGTTGCAATGAGGAGAAGGCTGGAGGCAGTGGAGATGTCGTGTTTGAGGGCAATGTGTGGTGTGAATATAATGAAAAGAATTTGTAGTTTGAAAATTAGGAGGAGGTGCGGGACTATTATCCAGAGGACTGAGGAGGGGTTGTTGAGGTGGTTCGGAGAGGATGGAACAAAATAGAATGACTTCGAGAGTGTATAAATCTGTAGTGGATGGAAGGCGAGGTAAGGGTCGGCCTAGGAAAGGTTGGAGGGAGGGGGGTAAAAGAGGTTTTGTGAGCGAGGGGCTTGGACTTCCAGCAAGCATGCGTGAGCGTATTTGATTGGAGTGAATGGAGACAAAAATGGTTTTTAATACTTGACGTGCTGTTGGAGTGGAAGCAAAGTAACATTTATGAAGGGATTCAGGGAAACCGGCAGTCCGGACTTGAGTCCTGGAGATGGGAAGTACAGTGTCTGCACTCTGAAGGAGGGGTGTTAATGTTGCAGTTTTATAACTGTAGTGTAAGCACGCCTCTGGCAAGACAGTGATGGAGTGAATAATGGTGGAAGTTTTTCTTTTTCGGGCCACCCTGCCTTGGTGGGAATCGGCCGATGTGTTAATAATAAAAAATAATGTGTATGTTACGCCTGAGACAGTGAGATGGAAGTGTGTCCCATCATGCTGGATGAGTCTACGACTCCTTCAGCTAACTCAGCAGCCTCGTGCACTTCTCAGGAGCTTTGAGATTTTTCATTACCAGTTGATGCAGATTTAACCAAATGTAAACTTTTCCGGGATAATTATTGTTACGCTGTGCTTTATTGAGTACTAGAATGGTGAAAAAAAAATTCCGAAAATTTGGGGAAATTTAATTCACAGGTTCCGAATTTTTAAAAATATTTTATTCGTAATGCGAAAAAGACCGAATATCGAAGCCTATTATTCAAATTTGACCTTTCCGCACTGAACTCATTACTTATTAATGATGCCTAGCAAACATAATGTTGAAGCCTAATCCACTGTGTGAATCTTTTAACCTCGTGACTACGCCCGCACCAAGGTGACATTGGCTGCATAATCAAGGTATAAAGTGGAATCAATATCACCCACATCTTTCAACTGTTTTATCGTCTTTCCAAACTTTTTCTTTTTGCCACTCACTTCTCTCTATCTTTGACTGATTTCCATCGTCTCTCAAAGTTCCTCACGGACTTGCAATGTCTAAGTTTTATTTAGTCTTTGCGTGCATATACATATGCTTTTACAAGGTCCTGTGGGAGCACTTGTTATGGGAACGTAAAAAAGTACATTACATACATTTAACCTGGAATAGAACAATAGTCAAACAATGTATTCATCTCATCATGTCTCAGCTTCTTATTTTCTCACACAGCCTCTCATGATCTCTTCCAGTGTATCTCTCACAGCCTCTCATGATCTCTCACAGTGTATCTCTCTCAGCCTCTCATGATCTCTCACAGTGTATCTCTCACAGCCTCTCATGATATCTTACAGTGTATCTCTCACAGCCTCTCATGATCTCTTCCAGTGTATCTCTCACAGCCTCTCATGATCTCTTACAGTGTATCTCTCACAGCCTCTCATGATCTCTTCCAGTGTATCTCTCACAGCCTCTCATGATCTCTTCCAGTGTATCTCACAGCCACTCATGATCTCTTACAGTGTATCTCTCACAGCCTCTCATGATCTCTTCCAGTGTATCTCTCACAGCCTCTCATGATCTCTTCCAGTGTATCTCTCACAGCCTCTCATGATCTCTCACAGTGTATCTCTCACAGCCTCTCATGATCTCTACAGTGTATCTCTCAGCCTCTGACTTCAGTGTCCTCTCAGCTTCATGATTTCTTCCAGTGTATCTCTCACAGCCTCTCATGATCTCTTCCAGTGTATCTCTCACAGCCTCTCATGATCTCTTACAGTGTATCTCTCACAGCCTCTCATGATCTCTTCCAGTGTATCTCTCACAGCCTCTCATGATCTCTTCCAGTGTATCTCACAGCCACTCATGATCTCTCACAGTGTATCTCTCACAGCCACTCATGATCTCTCACAGTGTATCTCTCACAGCCACTCATGATCTCTTACAGTGTATCTCTCACAGCCTCTCATGATCTCTTACAGTGTATCTCTCACAGCCACTCATGATCTCTCCAGTGTATCTCTACAGCCTCTCATGATCTCTACAGTGTATCTCTCACAGCCCTCATGATCTCTTCCAGTGTATCTCTCACAGCCTCTCATGATCTCTTCAGTGTATCTCACAGCCACTCATGATCTCTACAGTGTATCTCTCACAGCCTCTCATGATCTCTACAGTGTATCTCTACAGCCTCTCATGATCTCTACAGTGTATCTCTCACAGCCTCTCATGATCTCTTACAGTGTATCTCTCACAGCCCTCATGATCTCTCCAGTGTATCTCTACAGCTCTCATGATCTCTACAGTGTATCTCTCACAGCCTCTCATGATCTCTTCCAGTGTATCTCTCACAGCCTCTCATGATCTCTCCAGTGTATCTCACAGCCTCTCATGATCTCTTACATGTATCTCTCACACCCTCTCATGATCTCTCACAGTGTATCTCTCACACCCTCTCATGATCTCTTACAATGTATCTCTCACAGCCTCATGATCTCTCACAGTGTATCTCTCACAGCCTCTCATGATCTCTTACAATGTATCTCTCACAGCCTCTCATGATCTCTTCCAGTGTATCTCTCACAGCCTCTCATGATCTCTTACAGTGTATCTCTCACAGCCTCTCATGATCTCTTACAATGTATCTCTCACAGCCTCTCATGATCTCTTACAGTGTATCTCTCACAGCCTCTCATGATCTCTTACAATGTATCTCTCACAGCCTCTCATGATCTCTCACAGTGTATCTCTCACACCCTCTCATGATCTCTACATGTATCTCTCACAGCCTCTCATGATCTCTTCACAGTGTATCTCTACACCTCTCATGATCTCTTTAATGTATCTCTACAGCCTCTCATGATCTCTTCAGTGTATCTCTCACAGCCTCTCATGATCTCTTACAGTGTATCTCTCACAGCTCTCATGATCTCTTACATGTATCTCTCACAGCCTCTCATGATCTCTCACAGTGTATCTCTCACACCCTCTCATGATCTCTTACAATGTATCTCTCACAGCCTCTCATGATCTCTCACAGTGTATCTCTCACACCCTCTCATGATCTCTTACAATGTATCTCTCACAGCCTCTCATGATCTCTCAAGTGTATCTCTACAGCCTCTCATGATCTCTTACAGTGTATCTCTACAGCCTCTCATGATCTCTTACATGTATCTCTCACAGCCTCTCATGATCTCGTACAGTGTATCTCTCACAGCCTCTCGTGATCTCTCACAGTGTATCTCTCACAGCTCTCATGATCTCTCACAGTGTATCTCCACAGCCTCTCATGATCTCTTACAATGTATCTCTCACAGCCTCTCATGATCTCTTCCAGTGTATCTCTCGCAGCCTCTCATGATTTTTACAGTGTATCTCTCACAGCCTCTCATGATCTCTTACAGTGTATCTCTCACAGCCTCTCATGATATCTTACAGTATATCTCTCACAGCCTCTCATGATCTCTTACAGTGTATCTCTCACAGCTTCTCATGATCTCTTACAGTGCATCTCTCACAGCCTCTCATGATCTCTTACAGTGTATCTCTCACAGTATCTCATGATCTCTTACAGTGTATCTCTCTCTCAGCCTCTCATGATCTCTCCCAGTGTATCTCTCACAGCCACTCATGATCTCTCACAGTGTATCTCTCACAGCCTCTCATGATCTCTTACAGTGTATCTCTCACAGCCTCTCATGATCTCTTACAGTGTATCTCTCACAGCCTCTCATGATCTCTTACAATGTATCTCTCACAGCCTCTCATGATCTCTCACAGTGTATCTCTCACAGCCTCTCATGATCTCTTACAGTGTATCTCTCACAGCCTCTCATGATCTCTTACAGTGTATCTCTCACAGCCTCTCATGATCTCTTACAGTGTATCTCTCACAGTCTCTCATGATATCTTACAATGTATCTCTCACAGCCTCTCATGATCTCTCACAGTGTATCTCTCACACCCTCTCATGATCTCTTACAATGTATCTCTCACAGCCTCTCATGATCTCTTCCAGTGTATCTCTCGCAGCCTCTCATGATCTCTTCCAGTGTATCTCTCACAGTCTCTCATGATCTCTTACATGTATCTTCACAGCCTCTCATGATCTCTTACAGTGTATCTCTCACAGCCTCTCATGATCTCTTACAGTGTATCTCTCACAGCCTCTCATGATCTCTACATGTATCTCTCACCTCTCATGATCTCTTTCATGATTCCAAGCCTCTCATGATCTCTTCCAGTGTATCTCTCAGCCTCTCATGATCTCTTCCAGTGTATCTCTCAGCCTCTCATGATCTCTTACAATGTATCTCCTCACAGCCTCTCATGATCTCTTACAGTGTATCTCTCACAGCCTCTCATGATCTCTACATGTATCTCTCACAGCCTCTCATGATCTCTCACAGTGTATCTCTCACAGCCTCTCATGATCTCTTACAGTGTATCTCTCACAGCCTCTCATGATCTCTTACAATGTATCTCTCACAGCCTCTCATGATCTCTTACAGTGTATCTCTCACAGCCTCTCATGATCTCTCACAGTGTATCTCTCACAGCCTCTCATGATCTCTCACAGTGTATCTCTCACAGCCTCTCATGATCTCTTACAGTGTATCTCTCACAGCCTCTCATGATTCTTACAATATCTCTACAGCTCTCATGATCTCTTACAGTGTATCTCTCACAGCTCTCATGATCTCTTACACGTGATCTCCCACAGCCTCTCATGATCTCTACAGTGTATCTCTCACAGCCTATCTCATGATCTCTACAGTGTATCTCTACCTCTCATGATCTCTCCAGTGATCTCCAGTCTCTCAGTGTATCTCTCACAGTATCTCCACTCTCATGATCTCTACAGTGTATCTTCACAGCCTCTCATGATCTCTTACAGTGATCTCTCACAGCCTCTCATGATTTTACAGTGTATCTCTCACAGCCTCTCATGATCTCTTACAGTGTATCTCTCACAGCCTCTCATGATCTCTACAGTGTATCTCACAGCCTCTCATGATCTCTACAGTGTATCTCTCACAGCCTCTCATGATCTCTACAGTGTATCTCCACAGCCTCTCATGATCTCTCACAGTGTATCTCTCACAGCCTCTCATGATCTCTTACAGTGTATCTCTCACAGCCTCTCATGATCTCTCACAGTGTATCTCTCACACCCTCTCATGATCTCTTACAGTGTATCTCTCACAGCCTCTCATGATCTCTTACAGTGTATCTCTCACAGCCTCTCATGATTTTCACTGTCCTCTCACTCAGCTCTCATGATCTCTACAGTGTATCTCTCACAGCCTCTCATGATCTCTACAGTGTATCTCTCACAGCCTCTCATGATCTTTACATGTATCTCTCCACCTCTCATGATCTCTACAGTGTATCTCTCACGCCTCCATGATCTCTACATGATCTCTCACAACCTCTCATGATCTCTTACAGTATCTCTCAGCCTCTCATGATCTCTTCCAGTGTATCTCTCACAGCTCTCATGATCTCTTACAGTGTATCTCTCACAGCCTCATGATCTCTACATGTATCTTCACACCTCTCATGATCTCTACATGTATCTCTCAAGCCTTCATGATCTCTACAGTGTATTCTCACAGCCTCTCATGATCTCTTACAGTGTATCTCTCACAGCCTCTCATGATCTCTACAGTGTATCTCTCACAGCCTCTCATGATTTCTACATGTATCCTCACACCTCTCTGATCTCTCACAGTGTATCTCTACAGCCTCTCATGATCCTCACAGTGTATCTCTCACAGCCTCTCATGATCTCTTACATGTATCTCTCACAGCCTCTTGATTTCACAGTGTCTCTCACAGCCTCTCATGATCTCTACAGTTCTCTCACAGCCTCTCATGATTTCTACAATGATCTCTCAGCCTCTCTGATCTCTCACAGTGTATCTCTACAGCCTCTCATGATTCTCACAGTGTATCTCTCACAGCCTCTCATGATCTCTTACAGTGTATCTACAGCTCATTTAGTATCTCACTCATGTCTCTACAGTGTACTCAAGCCTCTGACTCTCAGTGTATCTCACCTCTCATGATCTTGTCTCACAGTTGTTACAACTCACTTCAGACTCAGTTCTCTGTTCTCAAGTTTCTAGCTCTCATGATCTCTTCGTGATCTCAGCATGATTGGATCAGAGATTCACACAAGATGAAAGGGATGTTACTCAGAATTGACCCAGTCCCATTAACTTGATTTGACTCTTTTTTAAGAAATGATCATGACACAAGTCTGCCATTCAAGCAGAGCTCCCCTATCATGTTCACAGATTACAGTGTATTCTACAGCCTCTCATGATCTTACAGTGTATCTCACAGCCTCTCATGATTCTTCAGTGTATCTCTCACACCTCTCATGATTCTCATGTATCTCTCACACCTCTCATGATTCTTTCATGTATCTCTCACCCTCTCATGATTCTACAGTGTATCTCTCACAGCCTCTCATGATCTTCATGTTCTCTCACAGCCTCATGATTCTACAGTGTATCTCTAGCTCTCATGATTACAGTATCTCTCACAGCCTTCATGATTCTACAATGTAATCTCTCACAGTACCACTCTCATGATCTCTTACAGTGTATCTCTCAGCAGCCTCTCATGATCTCAAGTGTATCTCTTAAGCCTCTCATGATCTCTCAAGTGTATCTCTACAGCCTCATGATCTTACAGTGTATCTCTACAGCCTTCATGATCTCGTCAGTGTATCTCTCCAGCCTCTCATGATCTCTTACAGTGTATCTCTACACCTCTCATGATCTCTACAGTGTATCTCTCACAGCCTCTCATGATTCTACATGATCTCTCACAGCCTCTCGTGATCTCTCAATGTATTCTCACAGCCTCTCATGATTCTACAGTGTATCTCTCACAGCCTCTCATGATCTCTTACAGTGTATCTCTCACAGCTCTCATGATTCTACAGTGTATCTCTCACAGCCTCATGATCTCTTACAGTGTATCTCTCACAGCCTCTCATGATCTCTACAGTGGATCTCTCACAGCCTCTCAGTGATCTTCACATGTATCTCCCCCAAGTACAAGCCTCTCATGATCTCTACAGTCTATCTCTCACAGCCTCTCATGATTCTTACAGTGTATCTCTACAGCCTCATGATTTACAGTGTATCTTACAGCCTCTCATGATCTCATTATCACAGCCTCATGATTCAGTCCACAGCCTCTCATGATCTCTACAGTGTATTTCCAGCTCTCATGAATCTTAAGTGATCTGTACAGCCTCTCATGATCTTTACAGTGTATCTCGACAGGTCTCAGATCTCATGATCACAGATGATCTCTGCCAGCTCTCATGATCTCCACAGTGTATCTCTCACAGCCTCTCATGATCTCTTACAGTGTATCTCTACAGCCTCTCATGATTCTCACAGTGTATCTCTCACAGCCTCTCATGATTCTTACAGTGTATCTCTACAGCCTCTCATGATTTACAGTGTATCTCTCATACAGCTCTCTCATGATCTCTACAGTGTATCTCTCACAGCCTCTCATGATCTCTCTACAGTGTATCTCTCACAGCCTCTCATGATCTTTACAGTGTATCTCTCACAGCCTCTCATGATTCTACAGTGTATCTCTACAGCCTCTCATGATTCTTACAGTGTATCTCTCACAGCCTCTCATGATCTCTTACAGTGTATCTCTCACAGCCTCTCATGATTTCTTACAGTGTATCTCTCAGCCTCTCATGATCTCTCACCTCCTCTCCCCACAGTGGTGGTCTACAACATCCAGCTGCAGAGGAGAGTCAAGTTCGCGCTGTTCTTCTTCATTATTCCTGGAGCTCTCATGAACATCTGTGGTGAGCTGGTGGAAGGTAGGGAGGTGGGATGGCAGAAATTAAACAGGGAAGGAGGAAAGTGGATGGTAAACGCGAGAAAAGTAGGGAGTAAAGCAGGGATAAGAGGGTTTGGCTTATTGGATGGGAGATAGGGAAGCCTCTCTCTTTTTTTTTTAAGGAAAACTGGATACATCGACAATGGGCTGCTACCCTATTACCCGAAAAGCATTGTACAACTAGGGGCTCACCATGTAATTCACAATGTAATTCAAGGATAATAAAAAATTATTTATGTATTCATTTATTGTAATCGTAACATCGTGGTAATAAAAGGTAGCTGTGTGTCTCAGGCGTATTCCATCACGCAGGATGGATTTCACAGTGATGAAATTGTTCAACCTGAGCTGGGAGACTTTAGTAGGTTCAGTAGGTTCAGTAGGTTCAGTAGGTTCAGTAGGTTCAGTAGGTTCAGCAGCTACAGCAGCTTCAATGGCTTCGTTTCACTAGAGTTGAGTTGTAAGTATATGGAAATTACTATCTCTCATGATGGTCTATTACATACATAGAAATGGAGGAGCCATCGATTTAGGGGCAAATAAATGGGAAGGAGTCAGAGGTGGATGTTAGGGAGGGTAGTGGATAGGACGAATGGGTTAGTTTGTGTGTAAAAGGAAATGAAGGATGGGTGGGAGGGTAAATGAATTTGAGGAAGAGTAGAAATGTTATTTTTATTAAGCAAAATGAGATACGTGAACAGTTTGCTTAGAATTGTAGTATAATAACGTTATTATGCCCCCCATTCCTATCCTAGGTTGCTACCCTATTCTATGTGATAGTTACATAGACCATTACAGAACTCCATCCCCACCTGCTTTTAACATTTCTGTCTTGATCCCATCAATCCCAGCTGCTTTACCCCCTTTCATTCTACCCATTGCCTCATGCACCTTCCCCACACTCACATCTGACTCTTCCTCACTCCTACAAGATATTATACTTCTCTGCCCAATACACGAAATCACAGCTTCTCTCTCTACATCAACATTAAAGTTTCTCAAAATATTCCCTCCATCTTCCCATCTAATAACTCTCCTCTTCCATTTTTAATGTCGTGTCAGTATTATAAATACACTTGTGTAGTGTATCAGAATCATCTTAGCTTTACATAGCCGGTCCCTTTGCGTGTGACGTCACAATACCCGCTCATGTGAGAGGCGCCCTCCCGGGCATCGGCCTCACTACGCGATAGACCTACCACTAGACAGGTGCTGGGTTACTGTTCCTCTCTCACGTAATATAGCTACTCCACCATCCATCCGTGAGTTTACTTATACCCATAGTTATATCTCTCAATACCCACACGACATTAACTCTCAAATCCATTCGTTCCAAAAGCTTCCTCAACTTATTAATATCGATCCAAAACTTTTTCTTATTCTCAGCAAAATTTGTTGACAACATCTCACCCACTCTCATTTCCTCTCTTTTACATTCCTTCACCACTCTCCTAATCTCTCTTTTTTTTCTCCATATACTCCTCCCTCCTCTTATCACTTCTGCCTTCAAAAAATCTCTCATATGCTAACGTTTACACTCGTACTACTCTCTTTACCTCATCATCCCACCAATTGCTCCTCATCCCTCCTGCACCCACCCTCCTATATATCCACAGACTTCTGCTGAACACTCTAACACTACATTTTTAAATCTACCCCCATACCTCTTCAACCTCATTGCCTATACTCTCACTACCTGGAGTTACCTAGAGAGAGTTATGGGGGCCAACGCCCCCGAGGCTCGCTCTGAGACAAGCCCTCGTGGTGGATCAGGGTCTGATCAACCAGGCTGTTACTGCTGGCCGCACGCAAACTGACATACGAACCACAGCCCAGTTGGTCAGGTACTGACTTTAGGTGCCTGTCCAGTGCCTTCTTGAAGACAACCAGGGGTCTATTGGTAATCCCCCTTATATATGCTGGGAGGCAGTTGAACAGTCTTGGGCCCCGGACACTTATTGTGTTGTCTCTCAGTGTATTCGTGGCGCCCCTGCTTTTCATTGAGGGTATGTTGCATCTCCTGCTGAGTTTTTTGCTTTCATAGGGAGTGATTTTCGTGTGCAAGTTTGGTACTAATCCCTCTAGGATTTTTCAAGTGTATAGTATCATATATCTCTCTCGCCTGCATTCCAGGGAATACAGATCAAGGGCCTTCAACTGTTCCCAGTAATTTAGGTGCTTTATCGTACTTATGTGTGCCGTGAAAGTTTTTTGTACACTCTCCAGATCAGCAATTTCCCATGCCTTGAAGGGGGCAGTTAGTGTACAACAGTATTCCAGCCTAGAGAGAACAAGTAATTTGAAGAGAATCATCATGGGCTTGGCATCCCTAGTTTTGAAGGTTCTCATTATCCATCCTATCATTTTCCTAGCAGATACGGTAGATACATTGTTGTGGTCTTTGAAGGCGAGATCCTCTGATATTATCACTCCCAGGTCCTTCACATTACTTTTTCGCTCTATTATATGGTTAGAATTTGTCGTATACCCTGATATATTTTTAATTTCCTTAAGTTTTCCATATCTATGAAATTGAAATTTCTTTTCATTGAACTTGATATTGTTTTGAGTGGCCCATTTGAAGATTTGGTTTATGTCCGCTTGGAGTCTTGCAGTGTCTTCGATGGAGGTCACTGTCATGGCAATCCGGGTGTCATCATAAAGAATTCATTTGGATTGTCGACCCTTAGTCTGGGCAGCAGCTCACTGAACACTGAGTCGCATTGGGACTTTAGTATCTCACTCATTTCTTGGCTGTCATCTGCGTATGTCCCATCTCGCCTAAGCAGGGGTCCATTACTAGATGTTGTTTTTCTCTTAAATTTGGTATAAGAGAAAAAGTATTTTGTTTTGTTTTTTTAATTTTCCTTATGGTTTTTAGTTCTTCCTGAGATTCTTGTCTCCTGTAAGATTCCTTCAGCTTAAGTTCGATATTTGCAATTTCATTAACAAGTGCCTCCCTTCGTATTTCAGATATATTGACCCCTCTCAGTAGCTCTGTGACTCTTCACCTTCGTCTGTATAGGGAGCATCTTTCTCTTTCTAGTTTACATCTTCTCTTTCTTTTTCTTAATGGAATGTGTCTTGAGCAGATCTTAAGAACCACAGAGTTTATTTGTTTTAGGCAAAGGTTCAGATCTTTCTACCAACAGTTGCATATATCTTACCCTAACTGCCTCCTCTTTTAGTTACACACACACACACACACACACACACACACACACACACGACTAGTTCCAGAGCTAAGGGGCTTGTCCTACGAAGAAAGGTTAAGGGAAATCGGTCTGACGACGCTGGAGGAAGGAGGGTTAGGGACGACATGATAATAACATACAAAATACTGCGAGGAATTGACAAGGTGGATAGAGACAGGATGTTCCAGAGATGGGACAAAGAAACAAGGGGTCACAATTGGAAATTAAGACTCATATGAGGCAAAGGAATGTTAGGAAGCATTTCTTTAGTCATAGAGTTGTCAGGAAGTGAAATAGTCTGGCAAGCGACGTAGTGGAGGCAGGAACCGTACATAGTTTTAAGACGAGGTACGATAAATCTCATGGAGCAGGGAGAGAAAGGACCTAGTAGCGGTCAGTGAAGAGGCGGGGCCAGGAGCTATGAATCGACCCCTGCAACCACAAATAGGTGAGTATAAATATGTGAGTACACACTCATATAATGTTATATGTTTACACAGATTAGTAGATAACAATTCAGTCTTAAGCTTAAGACTTATATAAATTGAAGTGAGGAAGAATGAGGGTGAGTTGGTGTGAGGGAGGGCAGTGAGAGAAAAGATATGTGGGTGGAAATGAGCAAGTTGAACAGTCTTGGGCTCCTGACACTTATTGTTTTTGATTGGGGGATGTTTCACCGCCTTCCGAGACTTTTGTTTTCTAAGGTAATGAATTTCGAGTGCTAGCTTGAGGCTAGGATTTTCCAGGTGTAAATTATGATGATAAATTAGACACATATGCAACACCTGGGTATCTTTATTTAGGAAACGTTTCGCCACACAGTGGCTTCATCAGTCCATACAAAGGAGAATAATAATAATAAATAATAATAATATCTTATTTACTACAAGTACATGGTATACAGGCCTATATAGAAAGCCGCTTGTTATGCTGAGCATTTCGGGCAAATTAGGTCAGTTTTGTCCCAGGATGCGACCCACACCAGTCGACTAACACCCAGGTACCCATTTTACTGATGGGTGAACATAGACAACCGGTGTAAAGAAACACGCCCAATGTTTCTACCCTGGCTGGTAATCGAACCCAGACCCTCGCCGTGTGAAGCGAGAGCTTTAGCCACCAGGCCACCAGATAAAATTGATGGACTGATTACATCGACTCAAGGCTGTGGGACTGATTACCTCAAATTTCTCCTGTTCTTCACCATTCTCCTTTGTATGGACTGATGAAGCCACTGTGTGGCGAAACGTTTCCTCAATAAAGATACCCAAATGTTGCACATGTGTCTAATTTATCAACTTATCGGTTCTCTGAACCATTTATCTACATTTCTGTAAATTATGATGTATCTTTCTCACCTGCGTTCCAAGGAGTACAAGTCAAGGGACTTACATGAAGTGAAAATTCTCTGTATATTCTCCAGAACTGCAGTTTCGCCTGCTTTGAAAGGCGCCATTAGTGTATTCCAGCCTAGAGAGAACAAGTGATTTAAAGAGAATCATCATTGGCTTGGCATTCTTTGATTTCAAGGTTCTCATTATTCATCCTATTATTTCCTAGTAAATGTGATAGAAACATTGTTATGATCTTTGAAAGTGAGATTCTCTGACATTATCGCTCCCAAATCCTTCATATCAGTTTTTCAATCAATTGTGTGGTTAGAATTTGTTTTATACTTCGATGTCGCTATTATTTTCTCAAGATTTTCATAGCAGAGTAATTGATATTTGTCCTCGTTGAATTTCATATTATTTTCTGTGGCCCATTTGAATAAAGACTTGATTTGTATCTGCTTGGAGATTTGTAGTGTCTTCAATGGATGACACTTATGCAAATTCCAGTATCGTCAGCGAAGGAAGACACGATAGTATGGTTTACATCTCTGTCTATGTCAGATATGAGAATAAGAGGATGGGAACGAGTACTGTACCTTGTGGAACAGAGCTGTTCATCGTAGCCGCCTCTGACTTAACTTTGTTTACTGTTACTCTGTGTTCTATTGGTTAGAAAGTTAGAGATTCATCTACCCAGTTTTCCCGTTATCCGTTTATCGTGTGCATTTTGTGGGCTATTACACCATGATCGCACTTGTCGAAGGCTTTCGCAAAGTCTATGAATACTACATCTGCAGTCTGTTTGACCTCCGGTACATCCAAGACCATGTCATAGTGGTCCAGTAGTTGTGAGAGGCAGGAACGACTTGCTCTAGACCCATGCTACCCTGAGTTGTGCAATTACTGGGTATCCAGGGGGCTGGCGATCTTGCTTCTTAGATTTTTATGATGTGGGACGTTAGTGCTATCTGTTTATAATTCTTTACAATTGATTTGTGGAGTGGGCTATATCCATTGTTTTCAGCGACTGTGGGATGACCCCCATGTCTAGGCTCCTCCACAGAATATTCAAAGCAAACCAAAGAGGTTTCTTGCAGGTCTTGATGAACACGGAGCTCCAAGAGTCTAAGCCTGAGGCAGAGTGCATGAGCATGTTGATAAGTGCTTTTTCAAAGTCCAGTGGAGTTAGGTATTAACAGCCTGGTTGATTAGGCCGTGATCCATCGCGAGGCTTGGTCATGGACCGGACCGCGAGGCCTGGTCATGGACCGAACCGCGAGGCCTGGTCATAGACTGAACCGCAAGGCCTGGTCATGGACCGGACCACGAGGGGGTTGACCCCCGGAACGCCCTCCAGGTATACGTCATTTGTGATGTTTACTAATTCTGAGCAAATGAGCGCCCCCGTGACGTGCAAGCTGACACCTCTCCCCTTGTTGCCTGTACTTTCTAAAAAGATTTTTTTGTTATTTTCTTGTTCTGTTTATTTACACATAAATCTGTTTTACACACTAAGAACTGTTATCCTACATCGGCATTTCAAAGCCCAGCCCTATCTAAGGTATACTACCACCCCCCAGGATGCCACCCACAACAGTCGACTAACAACCAGGTACCTAATTACTGCTAGGTGAACAGGGACAAGAGGTGTAGGAAACATGCCCAACGTTATCACCCTTGCCAGGGATCCTTGTACCCTGGTATCTATATTTCGTTGTCAAAGAGATCTTGTGAGTGAGTGTTGTCACTGTTGTTGTTGTCACTGGTATGTTGTTGTTGTCAATGGTATGTTGGTGTTGTCAGTGGTATGTTGGTGTTGTCAATGGTATGTTGGTGTTGTCACTGGTGTGTTGATGTTGTCACTGGTATCCTGGTGTTGTCACTGGTGTGTTGTTGTCACTGGAGTGTTGGTGTTGTCACTGTTGTGTTGTCACTAGTATGTTGGTGATTTCACTGGTATGTTGTTGTCACTGGTATGTTGATGTTGTCACTGGTGTCCTGGTGTTGTCACTGGTATGTTGGTGTTGTCACTGATATGTTGGTGTTGTCACTGGTGTCCTGGTGTTGTCACTGGAATGTTGGTGTTGTCACTGGAATGTTGGTGCTGTCATTGGTGTGTTGGTGTTGTCACTGGTGTGTTAGTGTTGTCACTGGTATGTTTGAGTTGTCACTGGTGTGTTGGTGTTGTCACTGCTGTGTTGCTGGTGTTGTCACTAGTGTGTTGGTGTTGTCACTGGTGTGTTAGTGTTGTCACTGGTATGTTGGAGTTGTCACTGGTGTTTTGGTGTTGTCACTGGTGTGTTGGTGATGTCACTGGTGTGCTGATCTTTTCACTGGTATTTTGGTGTTGTCACTGGTGTGCTGTTGGTGTTGTCACTGGTGTGCTATTGTTGTCACTGGTATGTTGGAGTTGTAACTGGTATGATGTTGTTGTCACTGGTGTGTTGGTGTTGTCACTTGTGTGTTGGTGTTGTCACTGGTGTGTTGGTGTTGTCACTTGTGTGTTGATGTTGTCACTGGTGTGTTGGTGTTGTCAGTGGTGTGTTGGTGTTGTCACTGGTGTGTTGGTGTTGTCACTGGTGTGTTGGTGTTGTCACTTGTGTGTTGATGTTGTCACTGGTGTGTTGGTGTTGTCAGTGGTGTGTTGGTGTTGTCACTGGTGTGTTGGTGTTGTCACTGGTGTGTTGGTGTTGTCACTGGTGTGTTGGTGTTGTCACTGGTGTGTTGGTGTTGTCACTTGTGTGTTGATGTTGTCACTGGTGTGTTGGTGTTGTCAGTGGTGTGTTGGTGTTGTCACTAGTGTGTTGGTGTTGTCACTGGTGTGTTGGTGTTGTCACTTGTGTGTTGATGTTGTCAGTGGTGTGTTGGTGTTGTCAGTGGTGTGTTGGTGTTGTCACTGGTGTGTTGGTGTTGTCACTGGTGTGTTGGTGTTGTCACTGGTGTGTTGGTGTTGTCACTGGTGTGTTGGTGTTGTCACTGGTGTGTTGGTGTTGTCACTGGTGTGTTGGTGTTGTCACTGGTGTGTTGATGTTGTCAATAGTGTACTGGTGTTGTCACTGGTGTGCTGATGTTGTCACTGGTGTGTTGGTGTTGTCACTGGTGTGTTGGTGTTGTCACTGGTGTGTTGGTGTTGTCACTGGTGTGTTGATGTTGTCACTAGTGTACTGGTGTTTTCACTGGTGTGCTGATGTTGTCACTGGTGTGTTGGTGTTGTCAATGGTGTGTTGATGTTGTCACTGGTGTGTTGGTGTTGTCACTGATGTGTTAGTGTTGTCAATGGTGTGTTAATGTCACTGGTGTGTTGGTGTTGTCACTGGTGTGTTGGTGTTGTCACTGGTGTGTTGGTGTTGTCAATAGTGTATACACACACAACCCGCACATATAAAAAGAGAGGAGCTTACGACGACGTTTCGGTCCGACTTGGACCATTTACAAAGTCACACTAACACACAGGACAGGTAGAAGGGGTATTTATAGGCAGGCAGACAGGGGAGGGCACAAGAAAGTGGTGGAGGGGTAATAATGGAGGTAGTAGTCGTAGTAGTAGTAGTTATAGTCAGTCATATTCTAGGAAAGGAGCACTGCAATGAAGCTGCCGGTCCGCATAGTGTAAGAACAACAACACAGAGGAGGAAAAAAAATGAAATTAAAATAAAGGACAAATGCAAGGCAAAATGGTGTGTTGGTATTGTCACTGGTGTGTTGGTGTTGTCACTGGTGTGTTGGTGTTGTCACTGGTGTGTTGGTGTTGTCACTGACGTGCTGGTGTTCTCACTGACGTGCTGGTGTTCTCACTGACGTGCTGGTGTTCTCACTGACGTGCTGGTGTTCTCACTGACGTGCTGGTGTTCTCACTGACGTGCTGGTGTTCTCACTGACGTGCTGGTGTTCTCACTGACGTGCTGGTGTTCTCACTGACGTGCTGGTGTTCTCAACAGTGTTTTCCCTCACTCTCCGGCAGCTCTGATGGTCTTTACACTACCAGCTGAATCAGGGGAGAAGATGGGACTCTCCATCAACTCTATGTTGGCTATGATGGTCTTCCTCATGGCCATGATAGGCAATCTACCTCCCACTGAGAAGCTTCCCCTTGCAGGTAGGTGCTGCCACCTGTTGTAGTAACTCTTGTCGTACCACTTGTAGTACCTGTTGTAGTAACTCTTGTCGTACCACTTGTAGTACCTGTTGTAGTAACTCTTTTGGTACCACTTGTAGTACCTGTTGTAGTAACTCTTTTGGTACCACTTGTAGTACCTGTTGTAGTAACTCTTTTGGTATCACTTGTAGTACCTGTTGTAGTAACTCTTTTGGTACCACTTGTAGTACCTGTTGTAGTAACTTGTGGTACCACTTGTAGTACCTGTTGTAACTTGTGGTACAAATTGTAGTACCTCTTGTGGTACCACTTGTAGTACCTGTTGTAGTAACTCTTTTGGTACCACTTGTAGTACCTGGTGTAGTAACTCTTTTGGTATCACTTGTAGTACCTGTTGTAGCAACTCTTTTGGTACCACTTGTAGTACCTGTTGTAGTAACTCTTGTGGTACCACTTGTAGTACTTGTTGTAGTAACTCTTGTGGTACCACTTGTAGTACTGTTGTAGTAACTCTTGTGGTACCACTTGTAGTACCTGTTGTAGTAACTCTTTTGGTACCACTTGTAGTACCTGTTGTAGTAACTCTTGTGGTACCACTTGTAGTACCTGTTGTAGAAACTCTTGTGGCACCACTTGTAGTACCTGCTGTAGTAACTCTTGTGGTACCACTTGTAGTACCTGTTGCAGTAACTCTTGTGGTACCACTTGTAGTACTTTTTGTAGTAACTCTTGTGGTACCACTTGTAGTACCTGTTGTAGTAACTTGTGGTACCACTTGTAGTACTTGTTGTAGTAACTTGTGGTAGTAATTCTTGTGGTACCACTTGTAGTACTTGTAGTAACTTGTGGTACCAGTTGTAGTACCTGTTGTAGTAACTCTTGTGATACCACTTGTAGTACCTGTTGTAGTAACTATTGTGGTACCACTTGTTGTACCTGTTGTAGTAACTCTTGTCGTACCACTTGTAGTACCTGTTGTAGTAACTCTTGTGTTACCACTTGTAGTACCTGTTGTAGTAACTCTTGTGGTACCACTTTCCGCACCTGCTGTAGTATGTCTTGTAGTGTCACTTGATGTGCTACTTGTTCTTGTATTACATGTACTGTCTGATGTAGAGTGACTGACGTTTATCATGACCTTTGACCTGGCTGCTCCAGGTGTGTACTACGGTGTCTGCCTCTTCGTCTTGACCCTCAACGTCAGCTTCTCCGCTTATGTGCTCAACCTTAACCACTCGGGAGACGAGGGTTACCCAGTGCCTCGCTGGTCAAGGTCAGTGCCAGGGTGGGTTAGATCAATGCCAGTGTAATTCAGATGAGATCCGGGTAATTCAGGTCAGGGCTATTCTAGGTCAGCTCAGGGCTCGACTAGATCAAAGCTCTTAACTCGATAATGCATCTTGTGATCACCTTCAAACTTTGCTGATATTTTGGGGAATATTGGTCTCTCTTCGATTACTATAAAATGCCACTTCTGATTAGCTTTAAACTTTCAAAGCTGGTATATCTTAGAAGAAGTCCCTAGTTTATTGTGCACCCTATATCCATTCTGTAGACTGTAGCGCAAGAGCATATGGATACACAATAGGCCTGGGAACTAGGCCCCAAAAGGGTTTACAGAGTACATCTGGATTTATATCTACAGTTCACTTATCTATTGGGAGCAAATATACCAAATCTGCTTAATATGCCTGGTATTTTATGTTCACTAAGATATTGTGACGTACCACGTAGGTTTTTATACTATCACTAACCTTATAAAATATCATGTAGATCAGGGCAGCTTCATGTTGTGGTGTATCTCAATAAATGATTCCTTTAACTGCTCTAGTTATCATTGCATTATGTAACATAATTATGTATATTATAATTATTTTCAAACACTAATTAGCTTCTGTTGTACTTTCCTGATGAATGATGGCGGCCTAATGTGTGTTGACATTCCTGGGTTGGCCCTATGTGTACACCTCGTGTGGCGATCGTGTTTGTTGACCTCGCGGGGCGATCGTTTGTGGTGACCTTCCTGAGGCAGGTCGTTCACTCTAAGGTGCTCCCGGCTGCTCAAAATAAAAGTTCCCAAGTTCATCATCAAGGCCTGGAACCTGGACGCGGTGAGTGCTGTCCTCTCTGTTAACCGTTGACGGTTCCGTGCGCTAACCTGACAGCGCATTATAGCAAACCGTCAGTGCATTTTAACTAACAAAATGAATCATTCGTAATAATGTACTGCATTAATTTAAAATATAGACACAAGAGAAATTAACGAAGCCTGACCTTTAGTTTTTTGGGTTGATGTAGCTTTTGTAATAGTTCGAAATACAGTATATGGGTAACTGAAGAATTTTAAGTTACCCAACTTATCAGAGTTTTAAGTGTCTGGAAATTTGTCTCGACTGCTTCCTTGTGAGATGCTCACCCTGTCAAGTACTGTTGACACAGACACCCTGAGATTAGTCGTCCCAGACTCACAAGTGGTTTTTAGGACACATTTCCATATGCAACTGATCTTGCAAGAAATTCCTAACTAGTACATGCCCGAATGAAGGACTAACTCACTTGGTGGTGTCCTCTGGTCCCTCACCTTCAGGATACCTCGTGCAGTGAAGGACTTATTTGGTCTTCGGCCATCTCTCTAATCAAGACCCACAGATCGACTAAAACCCACGTTTCCCCAGAATGTTGGCCAACTATACTGAGTGAAATGGAAGGTACTGTCTTACTGCGGGAGGCCTGGGAAGAGACAAATTTCCACTGTACTTCGGAAAGCCTCTATGATTCTGTGTTCCACAGACCAAGTATTTGCAGACACGCAGGGCCACCGAGCTGCTTCTCACGGCACCTGTTGTCTCGATGGTGTCTGGTCTTATATGGGAGAGCTGGTGTCTCTCTCACTCTCGCCTTTGCTCGAGCATGGGGTTGCCAGTTCGCCTTAGCAAATATAACCTAATATTCGCCTATATTAAAGGCCTAAGCCTACCTATGTTAAGGTCCTAGGACTACATTATTAATATCTAAGGTTACCTCTCTAATTCTAATATTAGTTACTAACTGTATAAATCTACCTAAACCTTCCTTGAAGGGTAAATATCAATCAATATGTCCAATCTCACTACCTCCGCCAACAAGTGCTTTTGTTAGTGTGGGTGTTAAGGGCTCGTAAAGCTCATGTACTGTAAACCCATTCCGTGGAATGTTTTGGGAGACCAAATAAATTTCCACATCCTTCCACCGGCGAAGGTAGATGGTAAGTCTACATCAAGTTCACCTTCTGCTAGCCCCCACAGTGAGCCCTGGACACGAATGCCGTCCGGACACTCTCGTCGAGCAGACTCTGGTCTAACTTCAACTGTCCAGTTTCCACCATGTGGACCTCTGGGGGTTGAAACTTGTTGGTTCCGGTGGTCTTAACACCCTTCCCTTTAACTTTAACATCTTTCGCATGTCTAGCCTTGTCCAAGTGACTCTGTACTTTCCCACCCAGCGGCCGACATGCCCTGGTAGCCTTTCTTCCTATTGATATGAGGTTCCCTGGGTTTAATGACAATCTATCTCCCTTTTTAGGTACCCCATAAAAGTGTCTTCCCAAGGTGGCTGAGCATTTGTCACTCCCTACTTGGTTCGGCTTACCTGGCGGTCATTGTGTATACTAATACTCATTATCACTACACCCCCAGCTATCGTGGTGTCAGCTTACCTCCTCACTGGCGTTGCAGGGAATTCGGGTGGAATCTTGCCTCTGATGATATATCCTACTGGGGATCTGTATAAACCGATTCCTTCCTTAATAGTCCGTCGTGTGGACAAGAAGTCATCCATCTGGCCGGCTCCCATCAGGATACCTGCATTCCTGACTGTGTCAGTGGTAATTCCCTGGTCTGCCAGCTACACGCTAAGGTCCTTCAACCACTTGGCTGCTGCAGCAAGACCTCTGGCCGTAATTGCCATGGGTAGCATCTTTACTACCAAGGCGGTAATATTTCTGCGATGTCCATCCAATTTAACAGTGACATCCACAACATCATAAGATTTGGGTGGGACCTGACTTATAGCTCCTCTCAATGTCATACTAACTCTGCCGGTGGCCTTCAACTTTAATTTAGCCACCAACTTCTCTGTTATCATGGACACTTGTGCTCCCGAGTCAAAGAATAATCGGGTTGTTTCGGACCTGTTCCCGTTCACAACCCTTGCCATGACTGTAGGTAGGGCAGCACCTTTGTAATTCTCACTCACATTAGAGACTTCACCCACATTAATCACGTTGGCTACTACCTCAGGCTTGGACTTGCTTTCTATCTCTACCTGAGAAACGTCCCTACTAGCCTGGGGTTCTCTTAAATTATTGGGACGTAGTGCCATATGGAGCTTACCTTTCCGGCAGTTATAGCACTCCCAAAGATGTGTCCGGAAATATACTGCCTCGTGTCCCCCACAGCACCTTGAGCATAGCTGCAACTCCTTTAGTCTCCATTGCCTACTGCTCAGTGTTGTATACTTAGAGCAACTCGTGCTAGTGTGTTCGCCTTCACAGAACATGCATATTCAAGTACGAGTGCCTCTGAGGTTCTGCTTAGAGGCCCTTGCATTAGACACTTCTTGGTCATAATACACTCTAATGTTAGTCTTATGAGCTTTAGATTGATCTCCAGAGTTTTTTGAGTAACTATCTACGTTTTTTATGTGGTAATGGTGGTGACTCTTCTCCCTCACCTATACTCAAATGAGAAACGAGATCTCCCAACACCTCAATAATTTTTTATATTGTAAACTGGTTAATCCGGTATTTCAAATGTAACTCGTGCACTGTAGTGCTGGCCAGTTTCTTATGAATCGCCTGGCTGACGAACCATTCTGATTTACCCCAGTCGTGTAAATCTTTGAGGCTATTTGTCAAACTCATAACTTCAATGTGGAACTTCTCTAAGCTCCGACGATCATGATGACAAGTCTCTTAAGTCCAGCAACCGATACCATATGACTATTTTTATTTCCTCGGTGTTGCCAAACATGTCCTTTAATTGATCCTTGGCATGTTGATAATTAGCGTCAGTGGTTTGGTAGTGCCGGACCAAGTCTTGAGCTGTGATTGTAAATACTGTAATTTGAAGTCATCCGACAAATCGTTTCTGTCATCTATCTGAGCCTTGAACTGATCCCAGAAAGCAATGTACTCTGTTAAGGTTCCGTCAAAAGTTGGTAAACTCAACTGGGGCAATCTGGGCAACTTGACTCACAAAATCGTAATGACACGATTGCTGGCCCAGTGGCTTACGCGACGGTCTGGAGTTTTGAGACTCTCTGACCGCGGGTTCCAACCCCATCCGTGGTATGCTTTTTTTCTGGGCAACTTATTAACAGATGTGTGGCTGCTCGTGGTCCTGGCAGTGTTAGTCACCCCACTGGGCATACTAGCCTTTAATGTTTGTAGTTGATCCTTAGACGGATTCATCTCGTGACACTCCTCATCATCTTTGGAGAATTCATCCTGAGCTTGGTCGAAACTATCAAGGGGTTCATTATCCAAAATAGCCCGTTGCTCATATACTGAGAATGCTTGCTCGTAGGCCTCCCATTTTTCTCCTAAAAGCTTCAAGCAGCCTTGTGAGTCATCGTAATCTACATTACTGCATTGACTTGTAACCTTACACCTGTTGAGTGCTCTGTTCAAATGCCCTTTATATGCAGCCACTGACTGTTTTAACTTTGTTAACACTGAAATGGACCCTGTTTGATTCTCATCCACCATTGTTGTGGTTTAGTTAAGAGAGCGACACTAATTTGTACTTTGATTAGCCCACCCCACACCACAATGCGGAATTAGGTAAGTACAAACGAGTCTCGAAGCTCTTTGATAAGCTTAACAATTTTCTTTATCATATATTGACTTGACTCTGAATCAAAATGTACACCATCAGCCTCAAACCTAACAAACTGTTTAGCAAGCAAGTTTGTAAACTGAATGTGATCAATATGCTTGTTTTTTTTCAATAGCCTGCAATTTACACTTCAAGCAATATGGTTGTACTCAGTGGCCGTGATTTTGCACTTGCTTTCTGGCAGCAGAAACCTGTGTTCTACCAGGACAATTGCTCTTCTAGAACCAAAATGTTCATGAAAGGAATTTGCCACTTGCAAAATACATTCTTCGATGGTAATGGGTACACAGACTGAAACAATGTCATTACCTCCCAGAAACAAAACTGTCAAGATGTTTTAAGGCAGCATTCATTCCTAAATCTTCGTTAAAATTCAACACTTTAGCCTCCGGTGCTCTGAATATCTTTACTTTACACCCTGGGACCTCCGGGAAACTTCTGGGGAGCTGGCTGTGCCCCACAACTGCAACCATATACATATATCGTTGTTATGAAAGCTTAGCCTAACAATTTTCTGTACAATGCCAGTGGTGTCTCTGGTGCAAATCACAAATCCCATATTACTATGAGCCAATGACAATGAAATTCACCCAGTACAAATGCAGTCTTTGCAAGATTAAAATACACTTGGTTAACACAAATAAATTCAGCAATTCCACTTATGAAACAGTAAGTAAATAATGTTGTGTGTAAATAGCATGGCCTGACTGTGCCTAACTTGTTTAATTCACTGTAGTCAACTGAATAAAGTAAATCCTAATCTAACTTTATATATCTTTTGAAATTAGTGTGCAACTATAGCCTAAATCTGGCTTTGCAATTCACTGTAAATAGGTTTACAAGCTAATTAGCCTGCTCTGGCCTGCCTATAAATCACTGTAAATAGTAAACTTCTGTGAGTAGTTAGCTTAGCCTAGCCTAACTTGTGTAAGTCTCTGGGCCCAGCTGTGAGCTAACTTAACCTAACTTTTGTTAATCCCTGGTATGTAACTGTGGCCTAGCTGAGTTAAGACCAATCTGTCTGCTAAACTAGCTATTCCACATCTCGGTTTCGAAGGACCACTTTGGAAATTTGTCTGGACTGCCTCCTTGTGAGATGCTCACCCTGGCAAGTACTGTTGACATAGACACCCTGAGATTAGTCGTCCCAGACTCACAAGTGGCTTTTGGGACACATTTCCATGTGCTACTGATCTTGCAAGAAATTCCTAACTACATACATGAATAAAGGACTAACTCACTTGGTGGTGTAGAGTCCTCTGGTCCCTCAACTTTAGGACACCTCGTGCAGTGAAGAACTTATTTGGTCTTTGGGCTTTTGACTGCTCAAGACCCACAGATCGACTAAAACCCACATTTTCCCAAAATGTTGGCCAACTATACTGAGTGAAATGGAAGGTATTGTCTTACTGTGGGAGGGCCTGGGAAGAGATAAATTTCCACGGTACTTCAGGAAGCCTCTATGATTCTGTGTTAAACAGACCAAGTATATATGCAGACATGCGGGGCACCAAGCTGCTTCTCACAGCACCTGTTGTTTCGATGGTGTCTGGTCTTACATGGGAGAGCTGGTGTCTCACTCCCGCCTTCGTTCAAGTATGGGATTGCCAGTTTTATTAATATAACCTAATATTTGCCTATATTAAAGGCCTAAGCCTACCTATGTTAAGGTCCTTGAACTACATTATTAATATCTAAGGTTACCTCTCAAATTCTAAAATTAGTTACTAACTGTATAACCCTACTTAAACCTTCCTTGAAGGGTAAATATCAATCAATATGTCCAATCTCACTACCTCCTCCAACTAGTACTCACCTAATTGTACTTACCTAATTGTGGTTGCAGGGGTCGAGACTCAGCTCCTGGCCCCGCCTCTGCGCTGCCCGCTACTGGGTATCTGCTCTCCCTGCTCCATGAGCTTTATCATACATCGTCTTAAAACTGTGTATGGTTCCTGCCTCCACTATGTCTTTCTCTAGACTATTCCACTTCCTGACTACTCTGTGGCTGAAGAAATGCTTCCTAACATCCCTTTGACTCATCTGAGTCTTCAGCTTCCAGTTGTGTCCCCTTGTTTCTGTGTTCCCTCTCTGGAACATCCTGTCACTGTCTACCTTGTCGATTCCCTGCAGTATTTTGTATGTCGTTATCATGTCTCCTCTGACCCTTCTTTCCTCCAGTGTTGTTAGTCCTATTTCCTCAGCCTTTCTTCATAGGACAGACCCCTGAGTTGTGGAACTAACCTTGTCGCAAACCTTTGCACTTTCTCTAGTTTCTTTATGTGCTTGACCAGGTGTGGGTTCCAGACTGGTGCTGCATATTCTAGTATGGGCCTGACGTACATGGTGTACAGTGTCTTAAACGAGTCCTTGTTAAGGTAACGGAACGCTAGTCTTAGGTTTGCCAGTCGCCCATATGCTGCCGCAGTTATCTGGTTGATGTGTGCCTCCGGAGACGTGCTTGGCGTTATACTCACCCCAAGGTCTTTCTCCTTTTCCGAGGTTTGTAGCCTTTGTCCGCCTAGCCTGTACTCTGTCAGCGGTCTTCTTTGCCCTTGCATTTGGTGGGATTGAATTCGAGAAGCCATTTGCTAGACCAGATGTCAAGCTTGTCCAGGTCTGTTTGAAGTCCTGCTTGGTCCTCCTCCAATGTGATTCTCCTCATTAATTTCACATCATCTGCGAACAGAGACACTTCTGAGTCTATCCCATCTGTCAGTCCTAGGACTGACCCCTGCGGAACGCCGCTCGTCACAGGTGCCCACTGTGATACCTCATCACGCACCATGACCCGTTGTTGCCTCCCTGTGAGGTATTCCCTGATCCATTCCAGTGCCCTTCCTGTTATACGTGCTTGTTCCTCCAACTTCTTTACTAATCTCATGTGAGGAACTGTGTCGAAGGCCTTCCTGCAGTCCAGGAAAATGCAATCAACCCACCCTTCTCTCTCTTGCCTTACCTCTGTTACTTTATCATAGAACTCTAGGAGGTTTGTTACACAGGATTTGCCTTCCCGGAATCCGTGCTGCCTGGTGTTTATTATCCTGTTCAGCTCGAGGTGCTCCACCATTCTTTTCCTGATGATTTTCTCCAGGACTTTGCACACTATACATGTAAGTGATACCGGTCTATAGTTTAGTGTCTCTTTTCTGTCTCCTTTTTTAAAGATGGGGACTACGTTGGCCTCTTCCATACCTCAGGTAACTGCCCATTTTCAAGGGATGTGTTGAATATTATGGTAAGTGGCACACTCAGTACCTCAGCTCCTTCCCGAAGAACCCACGGGGAGATGTTGTCCGGACCCATCGCCTTTGAGGTATCAAGGTCACTGAGTAACTGCTTCACCTCCTCCTCAGTTGTGTGTATGCCCTCTAGCACTTGATACATCCCTTGTTGGTGGCACACCCCATCCTGTCTACCCAGCTGCCTTGCTTCCTCCACTGTGAATACTTCCTTAAACCTCAAGTTGAGCTCCTCACATACCTCTTGATCGTTACTTGTGAGTTCCCCATCTTCTCTCCTCAGCCTTATCACCTGGTCTTTAACTGTTGTCTTCCTTCTGATGTGACTGTACATCAGTTTCGGGTCAGACTTAACTTTCGATGCTATGTCATTTTCGTACTGTTTCTGGGCTTCCCTCCGTACCTGTGCATACTCGTTTCTAGCTCTTCTACTAATCTCTTTGTTTACTTGGGTTCTTTGCCTTCTGTACCTTTTCCATTCTCTTGACACTCTTGGTCTTTGCCTCCCTGCACCTTTGGGTAAACCAGGGGCTCTTTCTGGCCTTCCCGTTTAATCTTTTTCCTCTGGGTATAAACCGTTCCTCTGCCTCGCACTTTGCCCCTACGTATTCCATCATTTCACTTATTGTCTGTCCGTCCATTTCCCTTTCCCACTGAACCTCCTGCAGGAAATTTCTCATGCCTGTGTAGTTCCCTCTTTTAAAATCTGGTTTGTCTCTTTCTGTACTGTTTTCCCTCTCCACCTGTAGCTCTACAATGTACTCAAAGCTCAGCACCATATGGTCGCTGGCTCCCAGGGGCTCTCATGTGTTATGTCTTCAATATCTGAGCTGTTCAGGGTGAATACAAGGTCTAGTCTTGCTGGTTCATCTTCTCCTCTCACTCTGGTCGTGTCCCTGACATGTTGGTGCATCAGGTTTTCCAGTACCACGTCCATCATCTTGGCTCTCCAAGTTTCTGGACCCCCACATGGTTCTTGGTTCTCCCAGTCGATCTCCCTGTGGTTGAAATCGCCCATGACCAGTAGCTTCGCTCTGCTCATGTGCGCTTTTCTTGCCACCTCCGCCAGTGGGTGTTAAGGACTCATAGAGCTCATGTACTGTGAACCCGTTCTGTGGAATGTTTTGGGTGACCAAATAAATTTCCACAATGTGTTCAGCCTTGTATGTGTATATATAGTGCTGTTCTCGCCATGTTAATCTTTTTCCTCTCTGACACAGAACCTGAAGGTCAGGAAAACTAAGGTTAAGCCTTATAATGACAACCACGATGAAGAGGACGACGATGATGGTGAATATGACAAGGTTGAGGTTGAGAACCGTATGCGAGACATGCAGATTCATGTCATCAAAGTGAAGTCGGACGGAGTGGATATATTTAAGGGCAAGATGCATTTTTTTTTTTTTACTTTAGAACTCGTAACCTGGTGTTTGTTCATCTTCTTACACTCGTTTTATCAATACAAACTTAACACATTCAATATAATCACTGTCTATGCTTTGATCATAATACTTAATTAAATTTTCTTCTTCAAATCTTGGGAACTGCGTCTTTACTTCCAGTACTGTATCTTCCAGACCAGTTCCAGCGACGGTCCCTCCAAGCACTGGAAGGCATCCAGTGTCTGATGTCGAGACAGGTCTCAATGCAGAAGAGAACGACAAGAAAGCTTATGCTGAAAGAGGAGTGGCAGTACGTCTCGCGGGTGATAGATCGAGTACTCCTGGTCATCTTCTTCATCGGGACGCTCCTTTTTCACGCCATTATGCTCTCGCAGTCGCCCTATGGGGCGAGGTTTGAGTACTGCTCCCTAGGCTATGGCAAGTGTAAAAACAAACATTGAAAGCTTCAAGTCTGGAGCCAGAGTCTGTTGAGGTGAAATGTGGCATTGATCACCGCCGTGCAGTTAATAGGTCTTAGTGAATATCTCTCGGAATATATTTGCCGAGT
>WNWK01000631.1:0-172288 GCA_009830355.1 Cherax destructor
AATTTATCCCCATAAGGAATATTGTAAAATAGACTAGTCCTTTTAGACCCCCAAAATTACACTTACAAAAGCATTTAAAAAAATAAACTTACATAAAAGGGCGATTTTCGGGACCATCAGAAACCGAGGTACCACTGTATATATATATATACAGTGGACCCCAGTTTAGTAAAAACTTCACTCCTGAAGTCTGCTCAAGTGCCATTACCGACGAATTTACTCCCTTAAGGAAAAATTTCACGTAGGTTAGTCTATTTCAGACCCCAAAAATACACTTCCACAAGAACTTACAAAATTATACTTACATAATTGCACGATTTCCGGGGTATTCGTTAACCAAGGGTCCACTGTATATATATATATATATATATATATATATATATATATATATATATATATATATATATATATATATATATATATATATATATATATATGTATATATATGTATATATATATGTATATATATATGTATATATATATGTATATATATATGTATATATATATGTATATATATATATATATGTATATATATATGTATATATATATGTATATATATATGGTTTGTCATTTAGAGAGAATGGATCAAAGTAGAATGACTTGGAGAGCGTATAAATCTGTAGGGGAAGGAAGGCGGGGTAGGGGTTGTCCTAGAAAAGGTTGGAGGGAAGGGGTAAAGGAGGTTTTGTGGGCGAGGGCTTGGACTTCCAGCAAGCATGTGTGAGCGTTTAGATAGGAGTGAATGGAGACGAATGGTTTTGGGACATGACGATCTGTTGGAGTGTGAGCAGGGTAACATTTTGTGAAGGGATTCAGGAAACCAGTTAATTGATTTAGTTGGACTTGAGTCCTGGAAATGGGAAGTACAATGCCTGCACTTTAAAGGAGGGGTCTGAGATAGTGACAGCTGGGAGGGACTTTTCTCAGCTGTCGTATCTGAGCTCCTCTGCAAAGACAGTGATTATGTATGAGTGTGGTGAAAGTGTTGAATGATGATGAAAGTATTTTCTTTTTGGGGATTTTCTTTCTTTTTGGGTCACCCTGCCTCGGTGGGAGACGGCCGACTTGTTGAAAAAAAAAAAAAAAAAAAAATATATATACACATACATACATACATACACGTATCCCCACTCTTACTTTTTAAGTCCAGAATCCGGATGGGAACCAAAGGACGGAGGTAGCCTTCCTGGTTGGTGAAAGGATAATAATATAATGGTATGCCTGGTGCTGGCTGCTCCAGTTCTCCCTTGTCAGACTCACACCACACAAACACATGCTGCAAACAATTACAATCATTAATAAAAGATAATACAAACCCAGTGCATTCATTTAAATTGACTTGAGAAAAATTTCATATTTTTTTTCCTTAATGCATAGACCCAAATTATGGCCCTGCATGTGTACATATAGAGTTCTGTGTATAGTCAGTGTTTATCTTAATGCCTACCTTAGGGTTTAAATAAGCCTTAATGTTAGAATCTAATTGGACTAACCTAAATGACCCTTTTGTGATGAGAGGCCTTAAATCTAATAAATTAAGTATGGAACAGTGCACTATATAAGAAACTAAAATATGTTAAATGTTCAACTTTAAACAATAAAGAAAAGTGTCAATAAACATTATTTCTTGAAAGATGCACTGAAGAAATGGTAACCTAAATACAGTGGTCCCTCGGTTTTCGCCGAAAATTCGTTCCAGAATGCTGCTCAAGTGCCATTACCGAACGAATTTACTTCCTTAAGAAATAATGTCACGTAGGTTAGTCTATTTCAGACCCCCAAAAATACACTTGCAACAGGACTTACGAAAATACACTTACATAAATGTTCGAGTTTGGAGATGCACGAAAACCGAGGGACCACTGTATATTCTTGGCCATATCAAAGTTTGAACACCCATATCCTCCTCCATTCCAAGGCTACCTTAAGAGGATCATCACACTTTAATATGAAGGGTCTCATAAAACTAGAAACTCCGTCTCACCTCTTCCTCTCTTCCCAGGTGTACATACAGTACTTAATCCACTCCAGAAGGTCGTTCTAAATCCGAAAAGTACGAAAACCGAAGTAATATTTCCCATAAGATATAATGTAAATACAATTAATCTGTTCCAGACACCCACAAATATTAACAAAAAATAATTTTTTTAAAAAATAACTATAGTTTTACATACAGAAAACAATGAAAAATAAATATAAAGCACTAATGAAATTGATAAATGAACATTTAACATAACTTTTACTTTTATTGAAGACTCTTGTTGGCGTATGGAAAACGGCAAGGAGGGGAGAGGGAGGAGAGTTTATTGCTTGGAGACAGGACAAAATACTTAAATATGACGCTAATATAAACTCTACGGCTTATTTATCTATCACAATTCATTTAATATGACATAATAAACAATATTAATAACATAGAAACATGATATATACTCTAGAATGAATAAAATATGTCATTACGTATGTGACTAGCGGTGTTGTTGTTGGGTTTATCAGGGCCACTAACAGCATAAGCCGTATAGTGGTGGTGGTGGCGGCGGCAGCGGCCACCACCACTAGTCACACTGAAACACCACTAGTCACACTGAAACAATGTACTGTACATAATTTATAAATAAGAAATATTGTATAAAAACATAATAGAGAATGTAAAGAAATAAAGTGGTTATTGTCAGTGGCCCTATATACCACCAACAACTTTGGAGGAGTTAGTTTCGTGTCGTCCTTTTTCTATCGCTTAACTTACTTGCTACACTGTTAATGCTACACTTTATTGCTGGCAGGCGCTATAGCCTTTATCAATTCTTGCTGCTTTAGTATCGTACATATTGTAGAATCACTGAATCACTGAAGAAGGCACATTCTCCCCTAGAAACTTTCTTTGGGCCCATGGTGGCTTATTTCGCAGTCACAATCAATAAACAACCACAAAAATTGCGAAATGTTTCAGTTGAATGCTCACTCAACCAGTGACAGAGCCAGACTGAGGCGGCATCCTGGCGGGCGGACATGTCTCACACGAATGATTCCCAGGGCAAGGAACAAAATTCGAAGCAAACTTTCGCCCCAAAGAGTGTTCTAAATCCGAAAATTCCGATATCCGGTGCGAGCGAAATCCAGGGTTAAATTAAGGCCTGGTCACAGACTGGGCCGTGGGGGCGTTGACCCCCAGAACTCTCTCCAGGTAAAAACATCCATGCTTTAACATGCACGTCTGGTAATGTGGACACCCACAAACACACTAGCTATTACGTATACATTACATCAACTCACCTTTGTGAGAGTGTCCTCCGGGTTATCCGTATTATTTATGTATTTCTGGAGACCATATGGCAGGTCCTGCAACTCCTTTGGTGCCTGGGGCACCCAGTCAATTATCTGTGAAATGAAGGTGAACACTTATACTATTTCTGTAAGTGTGGTTGTATCCTCAATACTTTACCTATAAAATATTTTCTTAAGAAAGCGCTAAACCTGAAATGGTTGTACGTATATAGCTCCTGGTGATGGAGGGTGGGGGGGAAAATATCAGGTTGGATGCAGGGATAGTAGTTAGCATTCCTCAGCATCAAGGCACTCACCTTGAAGGTACAGTGGACCCCAGGTTTACGTTATTAATTCATTCCAGAATGCTGTTCAAGTACCGTTACCAAATGAATTTGTTCTCATAAGGAATAATGTAAATTAGGTTAGTCCTTTTAGACCCCCAAAAATACTTACAAAAGCACTTACAAAAATACACTTACATAATTGTTCGAGTTTGGAGCTGTACGTAAACCTGGGGTCCACTGTATTTATTTCCCTCTACAATATACACATACACGTAAATCACATTTTTAAAATACGTAACTGAAATACAAGATAATCAAAATACATAATGAATTATCACTTGTCTGTCTTCTTCCTTGGCTACCTAACTTTGTTAAGTAAATGCAACAAATTAGGCATTTTATTATGACTACACAACGATGTTCGTCAAGCCAATAATATGTAACCAACCTTGTTGATCTTGAGGAAGATGCAGGGTGACTTGGTTGTATATCCCCAGCTATTATTCTCGGTACAGCTGCTGCCCAGATCGTCCAGGGTGAAATTGCACACTTCTTCCTCAGCAGGTGATTCTTCGGTACAGTTCTTGTACGCAACTGTATTGTTCATGTTTGCTGCTCTGCTGTTCATATATGCTGCAAAATTGACCATTAGTGTAAAATAATAATAATCCTTTGCTATGAATTTTAATGTAAAAAGGCCAGTACATATTTTGGGTTTTCTTCTGTTCTCTGTATTGGACTGACAAAGCCCCAGCGGGCAAAACTTAAGAATAAGAATATTATTTTGACATGATACCAAAGTATTTCTTTTCTTATGCAAAATCAAAGTCGAGAACAACAACCAGTATTGGGCCCCTACTTAAACGGGATGGGCCCTACACAGATGACAGCAAGGAAATGAGTGAGTTACTAAAGTCCCAGTATGACTCAGTTTTTAGCGAGCCGCTAACCAGACTGAAAATCGAAGACCTAAATTAATTTTTTATGAGAGTGCCACAGAACTTGACAGACGCATGCCTATCTGACATCACCCCGACGACAAATGACTTCGAAAAGGCAATAAATGACATGCCCATGCACTCCGCTCCAGGCCCAGACTCGTGGAACTCCGTATTCATCAAGAACTGCAAGAAGCCCCTATCACGTGCTTTTAACATCCTATGGAGAGGGAGCATGGACACTGGGGTCGTCCTGCAGTTACTAAAAACAACAGACATAGCCCCACTCCACAAAGGGGGCAGTAAAGCAATAGCAAAGAACTACAGACCAATAGCGCTAACGTCCCATATCATAAAAATCTTTGAAAGAGTTCTAAGAGGCAAGATCGCCACTCATCTTGATACCCATCAATTGCACAACCCAGGGCAGCATGGGTTTAGAGCAGGCCGCTCCTGTCTGTCCCAACTACTGGACCAATACGACAAGGTCCTGGATGCTCTAGAAGACAAACAGAATGCAGATGTTATATATACAGACTTTGCAAAAGCCTTTGACAAGTGTGACCATGGTGTAATAGCACACAAAATGCGTGATAAAGGAATAACAGGAAAAATTGGTAGATGGAACTATAATTCCCTAACAAGTAGAACACACAGAGTAGTAGTCAACAGAAAACGTTGACTACTACGGAAAACGTGAAGAAATTAAAATCTCATCGGAGTACAAAACTAATTCCAACCACACAATAGAGCGAAAACCTAATGTCAAAGACCTGGGAGTGATCATGTCAGAGGATCTCACCTTCAAGGACCATAACACCGTAGTAATTGCATCTGCTAGAAAAATGACAGGATGGATAATGAGAACCTTCAAAACCAGGGATGCCAAGCCCATGTTGACACTTTACAGATCGCTTGTTCTATCTAGGCTGGAATATTGCTGCACACTAACTGCACCTTTCAAGGCGGGTGAAATTGCTGACCTTGAAAATGTCCAGAGAACCTTCACGGCAGGCATAACTGCGATAAACCACCTCAATTACTGGGAACGCTTGAAGTTCCTAAACCTGTACTCTCTAGAATGCAGGCGGGAGAGATACATTATTATATACACATGGAAAATTCTCGAGGGATTAGTACCAAACTTGCACACGAACATCACTCCCTACGAAAGTAAAAGACTCGGCAGGCGATGTAACATCCCCCCAATGAAGAGCAGGGGTGCCACTAGCACGTTGAGGGACAACACAATAAGTGTCAGGGGCCCAAGATTGTTCAACTGCCTCCCAGTATACATCAGGGGGATTACCAACAAACCCTTGGCTGTCTTCAAACAGGCACTGGACAGGCACCTAAAGTCGGTATCTGACCAGCCGGGCTGTGGTTCGTACGTTGGACTGCGTGCGACCAGCAGTAACAGCCTGGTTGATCAGGCTCTGGTCCAACATGAGGCCTGGTCACAGACCGGGCTGCAGGGGCGTTGACCCCTGGAATTCTCTCCAGGTAAACTCCAGGTAATACATAGTTGTACAAAGGAATATAATAGTTGGGTGTACATGCCAAAAGCCCCTTCATATGCAGAGCATTTCGGGCAAACCTAATATTAACTTAAGATTAGTAAGGCAATAACAGATCATTATATGGACATTTGATGAGTTATAGTGAGTAGTACAGAGAATTAAGTTGTAATAGGTAATGCTATTAGGCTTTAATAAATCTAGTTGAGAAGTTCATTAGTGAATAATTAGTTTTAAACTTAGTTTATAAAAATTATATTATTAAACAATGGTACAATTTAAATTAATTTAAAATATGGAATTATTACAATTTAGTAATATTTAAGACAATGAAATTTAAGCATCCTACTTTTGAAGTAATGAGTAGTACGTATATGGTTACAAATACAATACAAATCCTTAGCACAATATACGTACTGTGATGAAGTTGAATTAATTTTAAGTTGAGCAGTTTTATCTTATTTAGAAGTTTATTGAATAGCTTTTGAGTAACTGGTAGGTATTAAGTATGGTTTATTAAGTAGGTATTAAGTATGGTTTATTAAGTAGGTATTATGGTTTATTAAGTAGGTATTAAGTATGGTTTATTAAGTAGGTATTAAGTATGGTTTATTAAGTAGGTATTAAGTATGGTTTATTAAGTAGGTATTAAGTATGGTTTATTAAGTAGGTATTAAGTATGGTTTATTAAGTAGGTATTAAGTATGGTTTATTAAGTAGGTATTAAGTATGGTTTATTAAGTAAGTATTAAGTATGGTTTTAATAAATGTCATAAGTTTTACATATGCGTCTTTATTCCACAAAACATGCCAGTCATACATAATACAAAATGAGATTCACATTACGTTGTAGGAGTTTCCTGATGGATGCAACGTAACGGAGAGAGGAGTCGGGTCTAGAAGGGTTGTACCACAGTGGCCATCCGTCACCGGATGGTCGAGATGTCAAACCTCAACCATAATAATGATAGCAATTATTGAACTAGTAGTACAGCAGTAGTAGTTATAATAATAATAATAATATTAATAACATTAATAATAATAAAATACTACTACTACTACTAATAAAATAATAATACTAATAATAAAATACTAATACTAATAATAATAAAATAATAATACTAATACTAATAAAATAATAATAATAATAATAATAATAATAATAATAATAAATGTTGCTTGACACAAGAGGTACATACGTACCAGGGTTGATGAGGAGGGAGTCCTGGGCAGTGTACTTAGGACGGACGTGGGCGTCAAGAGTCTGGTAGAAGACAGTCATATTGATCGCGAAGAAGGCCGCCAGGAAGGTGTAGAACAACAGGTAGAATCCCAAGATCTTGGCTGTAACGACATTACACTCAGGTGTTTGCTCGATGTGTAATTTGTAGCTACTGAAAGAGAGCTATGTTCGCGGTGTCTCTCTTCAGTAACTTTTTCATCATACCCCCCCCCCCCATGTACGTATACAAAAAAGATTACATGTCTCTCGCCAGGGGCGTCATCGAGCCCCTCACTGCACCTATATCAAATGATTGCTGGTACACATCGTTCATACTTTCAACTTGGGCATCTTCGGTATTTTTAACCTTTCAACTGTAGCCATACTGTAGTTCTTTGTATATTTCTAAATTATCCACGTATTTTGTAAGTGTGGGACCATACAGCTGCTACATATTCCAATTAGATCTAGTAAAGCCCATAAAAATTATTTGAAAAAATATATATATATAAAAATATGAAGATTTTTAGATTTGCATATTAATCAACGGCTAGAAAGACTTATTTTTTAAGAGTTAATTGTCTTCTAATCAATGATTGCTCTACGTATTCTTACGGATGATAATTGGCTATACCTGGAGTATGATAACTATGCTTGACTTTAGATGTCAATGGATTATTATGTGTTTGTTGTAACAATATTTAATAATACAAAAGTGCCTGAAGGTTGAGGTATCCGAGCTAATAATTAAAAAGCTGCACAAAGCAAAAAAAAAAAATAACATTTGACTTTTCGTACTTTCGCCGACCATGTTGGAGCTGACAATTGTGAACCAAATGGGAATCTTACTGCTGCTGCCTGTGAAATTCACAGTAAAAAAAAAACACGTTCTTCACATAGTGTGAAGATTGGCTGGAATTTAAGGGTAAGGGGAGATGTAACAGTTATCAAGAGGGGGAAGCAAATTGGCTTCAAATATGATTTCAGGAGTTATTTTTCTTTTTAGACTCCACAGGGCTGTACACTACTTTAAATACAATTAAAAAAACTTACTTTATAAGGAACATGCGTAAAAAGATGAGAAGGCATATAGAAGCAACGATTTCGTGAGTCAAAAAGAATAGAAACCAGTATTACGAATTGGCATCACCAATGACGCATCACATCACCCAGACCTTCACAATTCAAATTCAAATTCTTTATTTCTAGTAATATACAGAGTGGGGAGTAATTATAGTAATGTACATTTTATGAAGTAGATATTACAAGATGGCCAATAATATGCCTAGGTATGCCTAGGCAATGGTATAATAACCTATGTGACATGTCAATTATTATTATTATAATCAAATAGAAGCGCTAAACCTGTGACATGTCAAGATATCTTATTAATGAAAATAAGATACCAGATATACTAAGCAAATTTCCTAAATTTGCTTGTAACAGATAAGTGAACTTTAGATATGTAGATATAAATCTAAATGTACACCTGTTAACACTTTTGGGGCCTAGTTCCTAGGCCTTTTGTGCATCCATATGCTCTTACGCTACGTCCATAGGATGGATATGGGGTGCACAATAAACTAGCCACTTCGGTGGCAAAATATAAAATCTAATCTTCACAATGCAAGAACTAATACATGCTTCACAAAGATGGTCCTCACACCTAACTTTAAATAAATATATAAAGGCACTGTGAGTATTTTTACCCACCATATACTAAGCCTGAAGTTATTTTGTTCTCTATCTCTTAAGTAAGTTTTTGAAGTATTTGTTGCAAGAGCATTATTATTATGAACGGAGCATGATTTTTAGGCTATATATTAAGAAAACATTGTTTTACTAACATCTGATTAAATATTGGCAATACTCCAGTCCATTTTCCCTTACATCTTCGACCAATGTAGAAATTTGATTTTTTTCTTGCAACATCATAATTATTTTGTGGAGAGAACAAGACTTGTATTATATAATTAACACCAAATAAATATCCATTGTCTAGCAACAATTATAATGGTGATGGTGAGGTGTCCTCGCCTAAAATAATAGAAAAGACTGAAAAAGTCCGAAGACGAGCTACAAACTACGGAAAAAAGGCTGAAAACAATATAATTTATAATTATAATTATTATCATAGGGGTAGCGCTAAACCAGTAGGATTATACAACATCTGAAAACAATAAAATGGCGCCGTTTCGTGTTAGGAGTAACATGATAACCGCATGTAAGATAACTGAAGACATTTCCGCCAGCATAACTCTGCTCCTCTAGCTACAAACCAATTATGTCACACTAAACTTACCCCAAGACAACCAAGTTCGTCTCATGAATTCATTAGTGTTGGGGTTCCAAATGAAGTTCTTCATGTCGTTGCAGCAACCCTTAGATTGAGGCGGTTTTCTATTGTAAGGGACAGTAGGGGGCCTGTATGGCTCCCTCTTAGATAAAAACCTGTGCCTCTTGTACTCTTCGTTGGTGCTCGTATCATTGTTGAAACTATATTTAGTTTTGGAGCTCATGGTTGCTACGTCTTGCCTTTGCGCACACTCAATATATACTAACAGCGTTTACCCTCCAGGCCAGTGACTTACGTACTGTCGTGGGGTTTCAGGACTCACTCACCATGGGTTCAAACCCCACACGTTCCGTGTTTTTTTTTATTATCTTTATTATTAGTGTTACATTCTCAGTTACTATTGTATTCACGGGGAAGTGCTAACTCCATAGCAGTCACATTGCCTGGAGAATGGGAGGTAATCAGGTTTAACATAGGAGTCACACTGCCTAGGGAATGGGAAGTAATCAGGTTTAACATAGAAGTCACACTGCCTAGGGAATGGGAAGTAATCAGGTTTAACATAGGAGTCACACTGCCTAGGGAATGGGAAGTAATCAGGTTTAACATAGGAGTCACACTGCCTAGGGAATGGGAGGTAATCAGGTTTATTCCGAGGAAGGAGAGGGCACCGTCTCTAGCGCACGAAGCCTTCTCTACAAGGGTGTTAGGGATGTTAGCGGTTTCTTGTTATATTGATGGCGGAAGCGCTAAACCCGGTTGGGATGTTAATAGGTTTGATCCAAGGAAGCAAAGGGTGACTCCAGTTCATTGGATCAAGGGCTCTCTTGTAGTTCTGAAAATAAGGACAAAAATACTGTAACTCTGAAGTCCGAATGCTCACTTTAGCTGAGCAGCTGTGCTGACAAAATTAATATTTGCATTTATATAATTTATTTAACGAGTTGAAACTCCTAAGTAACAAGTGTCACTATTTTTTATTAATGGTATTTTGTTGGTTGATTAATGAGGGTTTAAAGCCTGTGACTACACATGGGCTACTCGCCAACTTTTTCACTGCCACTGAAGAATACTTTAATCCCTATAATAAGGATTAAAATAAACTCACCATATATACATTGAGATTAATACACCTTTCGGTGTACGTATATACCCTGTGTATGGTATTTCTGTACATGAAATCTGTATTATTATTATAAGCATGGGGAAGCTCTAAATCCGTAGGATTATACAGCGCCTGTGGGAGGGGGGGGATGTGGAAGGTATTCAGGCTTAATCCAGGGAACTGGAGCACAGATCCAAATTCCCTAGATCAAGAGCCCCTCATCAACGTCAAGGAACCTCCCTTGAGGGGATGAAATCTGTAGACTTAAGACTAGGCAGTGACACGCAGCTACCACCCGCTGTCCTACCCCAAGGGTCGACAGAGCACCAGACGATGCCATGTTGTCTATTCCCTCAGCCCTCAGGCAGAGACTCGGAGTGGACAAACGTAGGAAAATAGGGGAAACAAATAAAAAGGGAAAATTTCTAGAATTTGAGAGAATAGAAGTTAGCACTCCATTCCCGTATCTCCATCGCTAGCGCACTCAGCTCACACTCATGTCAAATTTTTGGCACCAAAGATATTTTTTTTTTACCAGCAGCAAATATATATAAAATCTTAGGATCATCCCCAATATTATAGCAGAACATGCTTACTGATACTAGAACTACCACCCCACACAGTTCCTAAGGACCTCCCTTCCTTTAACATACTGTCTGGTGTTACCTCCCTTCATTTAGTGCCTTATAATATCTTTATTTACTACAAGTATGTGGTATACAGGCCTAGCTGACATCAATGACATACTATATAGAAAGCAGCTTGTTATGCTGAGCATTTCAGGCAAATTAGGTCAGTTTTGTCCCAGGATGCGACCCACATCAGTCGACTAACACCCAGGTACCCGTTTTAAACTGATGGGTGAACAGGGACAGGGACAGCAGGTGTCTTATGGAAACACGTCCCTAAAGTTTTTCAGCCGTACCGGAGGATATTCGAACCCCGGACCTCAGTGTGCGAGCTGAGTGCGCTAGCGATCGAGCTACGGGACAACTTGATACATTCCTTCTTCGGGCTGCTACTGAGATCTTCCAAATCCCAGATTACAAGCCTGGTCTGAGTTAGTTAGTTCAGACTCTCAGGTAAGGACCCACTAGGGGCGAGGGGGAAGTGGGGACAGAAGAAGAATCAGTCTAACTACTTATTGGATTACACTGGTCTGATCCTCCAGAGTTAGGGTTTTCAAGGTCTCTAGTAACTATATCCTTTCCTCAGAGTGCCTGGTTTTTTAAACACGTAAACTTCTACTACTTCTTAGGGATCTCTTTGGGGAGATTTTGCCTGGTTGCTGCTAAACCATATAAGAATATTTTTCTGGTTTAGTCACAAAACACGCAAGCAAGAACTGCTACGAAAAAAAAATTAAAGATCCTACAAAAAATAAGAGAGGAACATAATTAACAAGACACTGCTTCATATTCATCAGAACAATAAAATGGCATATAAAAAGTAATTCACTTATGAAACTCAAAGCTTATACAAAAAATAAGACATCTAGCTGAAATAGAGTAAATACCCAATAAAACTTAGCATGAATATGAGATGGGGGAAAATAAAATATTTGTACAGTATAAGATAGCAAAAATACAGATAAGCTAGGTTAAGTTACAGGTAACAGGCAAATTACAAAAAATAAACATAGTTAAACATAAGTAGTAGATATTTAATAAAAGAGTATTAGCATAAAAGATAGGTTAGAAATAAAAGACTATTAGGGTAGATCACAGGTTAAGAAAAGATCTACCAAAGAAATAATCTTACTCCACATCCCTGATAACTAACAGCAGAAATCTAGTAAAATATTAAAAAGAAAACAGATTTAAAAAAAAGTTAGGTTAAATCCCAACATCTTGCTCCTAGGGGATTTCAACCTAAGGCACCCAAAATGGAGGAACATAGCAAATAATGTTGTAGCAGAGATAACACCAGGAGGCAGCTCAGATGAAAACTCGCACACACTTTTAAATCTCTGCACCAAATTCACCTTAAACCAACAAATAGTAGAGCCTACAAGATTGGAGAATACACTGGACCTCATCATCTAACAATGATGATCTGATACGAAATGTCACCATATCAAAAACAATATACTCAGATCACAGCATAATAGAGGTTCAGACACGTATGCGCGGGGCCCCAGACCGACAAATGTGACTCAGTCACGAGGAAGTCTTTACCAAATTCAACTTCAATAACAAAAACATAAAGTGGCACCAAGTAAACCAAGTCCCAAATGATATAAACTGGGAAGATATAAGCACCACAGATCCCAACTTATGTCTAGAACAAATTAACTCTGTGGCACTGGAGGTGTGCTCAAGGAATATTCCTTTAAGAAAAAGGAGAAGATGTAAACTAGAAAGAGAAAGGCGCTCCTTATACAGGTGAAAGCGAAGAATAACAGAGCGGCTAAAAGAGGCCAATATATCTGCAATGCGTAGGGAGACACTGGTCAGAGAAATAGCAAACTTCGAACTAAAGCTAAAGGAATCTTACAGGAGTCAAGAAACGTGGGAAGAACTAAAAGCCATAAATGAAATCGAAAGAAACCCAAAGTATTTCTTTTCTTGTGGTTTAGCGCTTCTTCTGATTATAATAATAATAATAATAATTTCTTTTCTTATGCCAAATCAAAGTCGAGAACAACATCCAGTATTGGGCCCCTACTTAAACGAGATGGGTCCTACACAGATGACATCCAGGAAATGAGTGAGATACTCAAATCCCAATATGACTCAGTTTTTAGCGAGCCGCTAACCAGACTGAGAGTCGAAGACCTAAATGAATTTTTAATGAGAGTGCCACAGAATTTGGTAGATGCAAACCTATCTGACATTATCCTGACGCCAACTAACTTCGAAAAGGCGATAAATGACATGCCCATGCACTTTGCCCCAGGCCGAGACTCATGGAACTCCGTGTTCATCAAGAATTGCAAGAAGCCCCTATCACGTGCCTTTAACATCCTATGGAGAGGGAGCATGGACACAGGGGGTCATCCCACAGCTGCTAAAAACAACAGATATAACCCCACTCCACAAAGGGGTCAGTAAAGCCATAGCAAAGAACTACAGACCGATAGCGCTAACGTCCCATATCATAAAAATCATTGAAAGGGTTCTAAGAAGCAAGATCGCCACCCATCTAGATGCCCATCAGTTACACAACCCAGGGCAGCATGGGTTTAGAGCAGGTCGCTCCTGTCTGTCCCAGCTACTTAACCACTATGACAAGGTCCTGGATGCTCTAGAAGACAAATGAAATGCAGATGTAATATACACAGACTTTGCAAAAGCCTTTGACAAGTGTGACCACAGTGTAATAGCACACAAAATGCGTGATAAAGGAATAACAGGAAAAGTGGGTAAATGGATCTATAATTTCCTAACAAATAGAACACAGAGTAGTAGTAAACACAGTAAAGTCTGAGGCCGCTACGGTGAAAAGCTCTGTTCCACAAGGCACAGTACTCGCTCCCATCTTGTTCCTCATCCTCATATCTGATATAGACAGGGATATTAGCCACAGTGCCGTGTCTTCTTTTGCAGATGACACCCGAATTTGCATGACAGTGTCCTCCATTGAAGACACCGCAAGACTCCAGGCGGACATCAACCCAAATCTTTAAATGGGCCGCAGAAAATATGAAATTTAATGAGAAATTTCAATTACTCCGATATAGAAAACACGAGGAAATTTAAACTACATCGGAGTATAAAACAAATTCTAACCACACAACAGAGCGAAAAACTAATATAAAAGACCTGGGAGTGATCATGTAGGAAGATCTCACCTTCAAAGACCATAACATTGTATCAATCACATTTGCTAGAAAAATGACAGGATGGATAATGAGAACCTTCAAAACTAGGGATGCCAAGCCCATGATGACACTCTTCAGGTCGCTTGTTCTGTCTAGGTTGGAATACTACTGCACACTAATGGCACCTTTCAAGGCAGGTGAAATTGCTGACCTAGAAAATGTACAGAGAACCTTCATGGCACGCATAACTGCGATAAAACCACGCATAACTGCGATAAAACACCTCAATTACTGTGAACGCTTGAAGGTCCTAAACCTGTAATCCCTAGAATGCAGGCGGGAAAGATACATGATCATATACACTTGGAAAATCCTAGAGGAATTAGTACCACACTTGCACACGAAAATTACTCCCTATGAAAGCAAAAGACTCGGCAGACGATGCAACGTCGTCCCAATGAAAAGCAGGGGTGCCACTAGCACGATAAGAGACAACACAATACGTGTGAGGGGCCCAAGACTGTTCAACTGCCTCTCAGCATACATAAGGGGGATTACCAATAGACCCCTGGTTTAGCGCTTCTTTTGATTATAATAATAATACCAATAGACCCTTGGTTGTCTTCAAGATGGCACTGGACAGACACCTAAAGTCAGTACCTGACCAGCCGGGTTGTGGTTGATACGTCGGGTTGCGTGCGGCCAACAGTAACAACCTGGTTGATCAGACCCTGATCCACCATGAGGCCTGGTCACAGACCGGGACGCGGGGGCGTTGACCCCCAAAACCCTCTCCAGGTATACTCCAGGTAACCCACAATAATAGAACATCAACATATTTCAGTACATTTTCTGAAGTCAATTTACAGCTTTTACAGTAATAATGATATATGCAAATCATTTACAGATGACTTCAATAATAATAATGATAATAATAAAAATAAATAATACGTACTGATAATATTTTCTCAATTAAACATTTGCCTTTGTTCTGCATTTCATTTCAATAAAAAAATGGTGGTAGATGACATTACCTATCTAATCTTTTAATTAAAGTGCATTTATTTCCTACACCTGAGTTACGGAACCATGCACATAGTAAATAGGTAAAGATATAGGCAAGAGACACACAGTGAGGACAGTCATGACATTTTCACAACGAATATTTGTCACACCTTACCATAAGTAATACTCGAGGGGCTCATTTGCTTCCTTACACCAGTATTTGCATAGAGGATAGGCTATGTGTACAATATAAATCAGCAGTTATATAAATTTTATTTACAAAGTATTATCAGTAAATATATTTCAAATTTATACATATATCCTGCATTAACATAACAAAAACTGAAACACTATATAATACTTTCATGTTTTCAGGCACAAATAACTCACAGCTGAGAGAAACATAAACAGAACACTACAAACTTAGAAGACTAGTCTACTGAATACCGTTCCATCTTAGTTTGGTAAGCACTCAACCCGTAGTGGTCATACAGCTTCTAGGAATGAGAGGTAATCAAGCTTAATCCAATGTAGCTCCAACTCCTTGGGTCAAAAGCCCTTCACCAGCATCAAGAATAAAATATTATTCTCATCTCTACCATTAGTATTGTCTCCCACTAGGCTCACCGGGCAAGCAGTAAAATACCATAAAAACAGATCATAAACAGAAGTGCTAAAAAATTATAGAAATCTCAATTCCTCAAAATTATGATACATTTCAGTGTCAGAAGAATAAATAGAAACTAATATAACTGAAGGAGGGGTGGGGAAGTTGCAATAAGAGGCAATATGAATTGTGATGTCAGTACACTTCTGGCAAGACAGCAATTGAATAAATGATGGTAAATATGTTTTCTTCTTTTCTTTATTGTCTTGTCGGAAGACGACCCTTGAGGTAAATAAAAAAATGTAACTCGAAGTTATACATATCACAGAACAGTTTTGCGTGAACAAGTACCAAAAAAGGAACATATAATCAGATAAGCTATATTTTTATATATCAAAAATTAATAAAAAAAATATTAGTGTTAAATGCAACCGTCATATTAAAAATGTTCATTAATAATGGAATAATCTATATTTTCATAAAAGTTCCAATCTTGAACCTGCGTAGTGACAGTAGCCATATAGATTATGCCTGTCAGTAAGTACAGTCCAGTAGTCAGTAGCAGTGAACTAGCCCAATCACCTGTCTGGACAGATCAACACTGAATTAAAATTATTATCACAAGAAGTTATAAATCCGTATTGGTTATGAATGAATATCAAAAATGGTATATAATACCGACAGGTTGGTAAGACACAGGCAACAGTTAGGCATCTTTAATCCAAAACGTTTCGCCTACACAGTAGGCTTCTTCAGTCGAGTACATAAAGTAGGCAGGAGCAGTAGAGATGTGAAGATGATGTAATCAGTCCATCACCCTTGAAGAAGATTTGAGGTTGTCAGTCCCTCAGCCTGGAGAAGAGTTCTGTTCCATAGTCAGACTGGAACAGAACTTCAGGCTGAGGGACTGACAACCTCAAATCTTCATCTGCCTACTTTCTGTACTCGACTGAAGAAGCCTACTGTGTAGGCGAAACGTTTTGGATTAAAGATGCCTAACTATTGCCTGTCTTACTTACCAACTGTATTGGTTATGCTGTGCCAAATGAATGTGTAGGTATTCACCCCCTGACAGCGGTGTGTGCGATGTATAGTTAGGTGCTCAGCAAACCTTCACCTGTGCGGTTTGGCCGCCGTTATCACGATATCGGGCTACAAGATTAAGGAAGCGTGTCAACAACTATATTCACACAATGTGGGTGTGTCGTGAGACGGTGGAGGATTTGGTTATCCAGCTTCGTTTTCTGCCGGCAAAGTTTTATAGGACGATGAACAGGAATAAGTTTGTATGGTAGGACACTTACCTGGAGTCTACCTACCTGGAGGGCATTCCGGGGATCAACGCCCCCGCACCCCGGTCTATGACCAGGCCTCCCGGTGGATCAGGGCCTGATCAACGAGGCTGTTACTGCTGGCTGCACTTGGGTAGAGTTTCCGATTAGGTATTTAAGAATTAGTGTAGGGGGATTGTTGGCATTATGACCATGGTGGAGCCCCTGCCTAGGGGAAAAAGGGAAGTGTCTGGGTCTTAGTAAGGGTCCTGTGCTTAAGTTAATGAGTGGGGCGGAGGATGGTGTGTAGAATGTTTGAGAAACATGTGATGTGTATCACGATTTTCTGTATTTGTTCCTGTAATAAGGTCATGGTTCTTATATATAGTATATATATTGTGTGTGTATTTGTAAACATGTGTAAGGGAAATGTGTGTATATATGTATAAGTATACATATCTGTATGGTTATATGCTAATGTCTTCCATATTTATTGTAAAATACTATATGGAGCTTTATATTGCTTATGTTTCAGCACTTATTATCATCAAACACCTTAACTACTGGGAACGCCTGGAAGCACTAGACTTATATTCACTGGAGCGCAGGCGAGAGATATATATCATAATCTACACCTGGAAGATTCTGGAGGGACTGGTCCCTAATATGCACACAGAAATCACTCCATACGAAAGCAAAAGACTTGGCAGACGGTGCAACGTACCCCCAGTGAAAAGTAGGGGCACCACTGGGGCCCAAGACTGTTCAACAGCCTCCCACCAGCCATAAGGGGCATTACCAGTAGACCTCTGGTTGCCTTCAAGAGGGAGCTGGACAGATACCTAAAGTCAATGCCAGATCAGCCGGGCTGTGGTTCGTACGTTGGACTACGTGCAGCCAGCAGTAACAGCCTCGTTGATTAGGCCCTGATCCACCGGGAGGCCTGGTCATAGATCGGGCCGCGGGGACGTCGATCCCCGGAATACCCTCCAGGTAGACTCCAGGTAGGTAGTTCTGACATCTGCATGTACTTCTGAGGTTAGGTGTTATACGTTATTGTATAATGTGAATCGTAGTGGAAGTTTAGCACTGTGAGTATTGTGGTAGTGTATATTTTGTGTTAGAAAGCACAAGTGCCACTAAGTGTTTAGGTTGCCTAGTAATACTAGTGTTGATTACTTGTTCGTAAACTAGGAAAATACAAAGGTATTCCTATACATTCCTCTCTTTGGTCAATCAAATGTTATTTGTACGTCTTGTGCGTATAAAATTTAGCCAAAGTACCAGATTATATGGCCATAACATGTCACTGCAACCTTATAATCTATTAACTATTTTTGATAGTCTAATGTTTATAAAATTATTGGAAAATGTTTAGACTTGAGTATATTTTGTGGTAAGGCGTATCTTGTGTTAACTGATTATTATTATAATAATAAAAAAGAAGCGCTGAAGTATCTTGTGTTGAGTGAATGATGTGTGAGGATTGCATTTATTATGTATGTTTTTCAGTTACCTGTTGGATGGGTTCCTGAGTTTTTGTTTATCAATAATATTGTCAAGTTTTAGTTATGTTCGACATATTATGTATATGAAGTTTTAAATAAAATAAAAATTATGATTATTATTATTATTATTATTATAAAAAACATAAACCCGTATTGGTCATGCAGTGCCAAATGTGAAAAAAATAAAAATGAGAGCATACCTTTGTAACCATTTCTGCTGTAACAATGGGAGCCACAAAGCCACTGATGTTACCTATTCCCAGCAACCCTGACATCGTCCCTGCACGAAGGATCCAAAGCATAAATACACTGTTATTTGTTTCTACTTATCACTTAGTTTAGGTGTCATAATTTACGTGTATCTTTAAAACAGCTTATGATGGAAGCTCCAAGCAAACTACTGACCAGCAAACAATGCTCATCGGCAAACAATACTCATTAGAAAACCTGTGACGTTGCCTCCTGGTGGACTCGGATTGAGTCCCACTGACCAGGGATGGAGCCCCTTTACATTACTTACCAGCATAGTTAGGTGCAAGATCCATGGGGCTGAGTGTGAAGGAGCTGAGTGTGCTGGAGACACCGATCATGACTAGCACCAGTAGAGTAGACACCACCCACTTGTGACACCCTGCCAATACTATGCAACACAGACCAGCTACCACCATTATCATTCCTGTTGACGTTATTATTATTAAATTCATGGAGAAGCGCCAAGGTAATAGGAGGTATTCAGGAATGATCCAAGAAAGGAAGAGGTAGCTCCAATCCCTTAAATCACGAGTCCTTAACCAGCATCAATGAACCTCCCTTGAAGGGACGGGTAATGTGGAAGCGTTAAACATGCAGGGGTTAGCGAGCTCCTGGCAATGGGAGGTAATCTGGTTAAAAAAGCGGGAAGGCAGACCTTCACCAGCTTGAAGAAATGATCACAGACATTTGTTATTTTTATTAAAAATTACGTTAATTAATTCATTATTCTTGTAAACAACTCAATACTTGATTAGTTAAGATTACTTTCAGGCTCAGTCCTAGGGCTCATCATGTTTGTAATATGTGCATTACCGCCCACATGATGGGTTTGAGGGGCAGAAGATACGGTTATAATACCTATTACATAAAATTAGTTACCGGTATAAGGATTAGTTAGATAAAACTTATTAGGCTGGCATGATAGTGGATAACGCACGGGCCTGTTACCATACCATCCAATGCTGAATTTGCTACAAATATGCGTAATGCAGATCAAGCCTTTATTATATAGGATGTTTCTCTCAAATCTGAAGCTCAGTCCTAAACGAGACGTAGTCTAAAACAAATTCTTGTTCTGTATTACGCAGCTCTTATACCCTCTTCTTGCCCCAGACATCAAATTAATTATTACTTAATAAAGTGGCTCCAGTAATATGTGAAAAGTCGAAAATTATACTCTACATTGATAACTAATCAACTAGATGCAGATGCAGCATCTATAACCCAACAAAAGGAATGCTGAAATTTTGTTTCAGACTGAAGACAGAAACACTTACCAACGAAGTGCATGAGTCTTCTGGTATTGAGTTTCGAGCTAAAGCCGTGATGGATGAGTAGGTCTGATACTCTGCCAAAAGTAAATGAAGAGACCCAACTGCAGGTCTGTCCTCCAGCCAGTACCCAGCTCACCTCGCTCAAACTCATCCCAATCTGAGAATAAGGCCATTTATGTATTATAGTTCACGACATCTATTAAAGCAAACGTTTTGCCACGAGTGGCTTCATTAGTCCTAAGCTGAAGCAGGGTAGTATACAGTAAGCTAAAACTGTATTATGTAATGGACAGAGCAGGTGACCAGTAGCGAGCTTGAGGTGAGGCTGGAAGTGCGTCAGATTTCATAAATTAGGTTGGAAAAGTGAGGGAAAAGGTTGGATTGGAGAACTGATGTAGTCACTTGTGGCGAAGCGTTTCCTTTAGTATATATACTGAACTATACATAACCGCTTGTCGGCATCACAGTATCATTCCCAATCATCCCAATCTGCATACACGATACACCACACATTTTAATAGCATATAAATAAATTACTTAAAGTTTGCATATCAGTAGAGAATAGAGAAGCTTAGTTACAAAAGGCAGCATACAAAAAACTGATATCAGAAGACATTTTGTTCCATCAAAGACAAAGTAACATTCTTCATTATATTTACATTCTTAAAAAATGATAAATGTATACGTATTCACGAATACCAGCATTGCTACTATTATAACGATTAGAGTACCTGCATGTTGAGAAAGCTGGGAGCCTCAGTAATGGTAAGGTTACCCACCCAGGACGACGCAAACTCTGCCAGTATACTAGGATAGAATCTCCAGCAGCGGAGAAGGCGGCCCCAGGGTACAGTAGGCTGCAGATTAAGTTACATTATGTTATACTAGGGTGAAGATAAAAATAAAACATTACCAATTTGAAATACTGTATTTAAAAATGGGTGCAGAAGATGCCTTTACGTTAAGTATCGCCTCAAGAAACTAAAAACATTAGAACACATGCAGGGATGAAAGTGCCTGAAAGACTGGTCCATGATTGGGTTCAATCCACCGAAAGAATTGATAGTTTCAGTTCTTTGGATCAAAAGTACTTCAAAGGCACCAAGGCACCCTCACTTGAAGGGACTGCTGTGATGACTCCTCACCCTGGGTTTAATGGAGAAGTTGACAGCCAGCAGTGCCTCCTCCTCGGCGGATATGAGTGGATGATTGATGGGAGAGTTGCGGACAAAGTAGAGCCACAGAGGTGTCCACACTAGTGCCAGGATACCACCACCCCAAAACACCCACTGCCAACCAAGCTGATGTGCCACCCATCCAGAGGTGCCAGTAGCAACCAAACTGCCCAGCGACATTCCTAGCGCACCCAAAGGGATTAAAAAACAATCTTAGCGTTGCTATTATTATTATTATTGTTTTTACTATTACTGCTATCATAATCACAAATGGAAAACCTGAAAAGATCATACCTCGTGGGAAATGGAAAGTAATCAAGTTTGATCCATGAAAAAAGTAGATACCATTAATTCCTTAATCAAGAGCCCTTCAATAGCATCAAGGCACCTCCCTCCCCTCTGAAGGTACACTAGAGATGGCTGAACGTACCTGAGAAAGCAATGGTTACCATGGTGGTCAGTTCAGCGGGCGGTGCCCAGCTGGCCAGCACACCATAGAGGGCAGGGAAGGCAGGGCCCTGCACGATGCCCATGATAAAGCGCAGGCCTGCCAGCACTCGCGGGTGCAGGTGGGCAGCGTATGGGCACAGCAATGACAACACTCCTGATGCCCCGATACTCACTGCCATGGTCTCCCGACCACCAAATTTCTCACTGATGCGACCACCTGTAGTTACAGTGCTTCAGTATTGTTGTTCATGTTGGTGGTGTTAGTTTAATATCTTTATTATGCACCCCATACCCATCCTGTGAGTGGTAGTCGAAAATTAGACGCACATAATGGGTGCAGGAACTAGGCTCCCAAATTTTGACAACTAAGTTACAGTGGTGATAACTATTTAAGTTTATGATCTGCTTGATGTTGTTTGTTTTTATATTCACAAGAATTCGCTAAAATTGAATAGATATGCAGTGAGTGAACTTGATAAAAAGTGAAATATGTGTATTAAACAATTTAATATAATTATTATTATTATTATTGTTCGTTATAATTATTATTATTGTTCGTTATAATTATTATTATTGTTCGTTATAATTATTATTATTATTGTTCGTTATAATTATTATTATTATTGTTCGTTATATTTATTATTATTGTTCGTTATAATTATTATTATTGTTCGTTATAATTATTATTATTATTGTTCGTTATAATTATTATTATTATTGTTCGTTATAATTATTATTATTGTTCGTTATAATTATTATTGCTATTATTGTCCATGGGGAAGCAGTCAGTCAACAAGAGTTATTAACAGAGCCTGGGGGGAAAGGGAGAGTAATTCCAGTTTCTGGGATCAAGAACCCTTCTCGATGAATAGCCTAGTGCCACACATTTGTTTAGTTTGGATACTCTTTATTTAATACCATCTCTGACTGTTACCTCTGTAACAACAACACTCGACACTGTAACACTGCAACACGCTAACACTCAACACTACACTGCAGCATTCGACACTGTAACACTGCAACACTATACACTGCAACACTCGACACTGCAACACTCGACACTGCTAATCTGTAAAACCAACCATACCAAACGGGGACAGAACTTCCTGCACACAATAATAATTGAAAGGAAGATAAAACATGGATACCTGAAGATAAAACAGGATATGAAAATGAAACATAAGTCATACATGAGATGAATATTTATGCAATTTAAACTTGGTTTCCCTAACCCACGTGTTTCTTAACGTTTGTGTCCCCTTAGTGATGTGTCATCGAAGACCTACCTCCCCTCACATCTTTGTCCCCTCACACCTGTTCCCCTCACACCTGTGTCGCCTCACACCTGTGGTCTTAGTGAAGAAGTACCCCCAGAAGAAGGTGCCAAGAATGAGACCTTGATCCTCTAAAGTCCAGTTGAACTCCCCGTCAGCCTGTAAAAATTATTATTACCATTATTTTATTATATTTTATTATCATTATTAATGTTATTATAATCATATTTTATTGCCACTGTTGTTATTTTTATTATTATATTCATAGGAAGCGGTCAGCCCACAAGGGTAATGCCGCACCCGTGGAATGGGAGGTAATCAAGTTTGACCCAAGAAAGAGTAACTCCAGTTCTCTGGATCAAGAGTTCTTATAAACTCTTTAAGCTGCATGATTCCCACATATTTAGCGCTTCTGTAAATATAATAATAATAACAAAATAATAATAAAATAATAACTTTTTCGACTCACCGGGTAGCCGTCATCAGTGCCACTATGAGAAGCGTTGCGCGCAGCTGGGCAGGCACCATCAGGAAGATTACTAGTGTTGAAATCATGTGTGGTGTTCACCATGGCTACGATGGCTATATTCAGGCCCCCACGGACTATATAGTCCATGGAGCAGCCCAGCAATCCCAGTAGCACCACCACGTAACGCAGGGGTAGCACACCCCCGCATCTCCCTCTCCCTGGGTAATAAATTGCCATTATTATTATTATTATTATATTCACAGGAAAAAGTGTTAAAAGAGGCGGGTCCAATGAATCGACTCCTCACAAATACAGCTAAGCGAGTACACACTATGACACCTCAGCGATGAAAGGAAGTGTCATTGGTTCTTAATATACCAACTTCCTTGAAGATTTTCAACATTATGGTAACATCGAATTGTGGGTTAGCTGTGATTTATTGCAGCCAGGGTATTGTGGGTTAGTTGTGGAATTGTTTCAGCCACGGTGTTGTGGGTTGTGAATTGTTCCAGTCACGGTATCGTGGGTTCTAAATTGTTAAAGCCACGATATTGTTACTTCATTCTTCATTATGGCATTGTTTGCAGTGTTGAATTAGATGTCCCATGTTTTGCTTCGAGTTACGTGACTAGAGCACATTGCACATTAATACTGTACAGTCGATTATCACAGTTTACCTGGAGAGAATTCCAGGGGTCAACGCCCCCGCGGCCCGGTCTGTGACCAGGACTCATGTTGGACCAGAGCCTGATCAACCAGGCTGTTACTGCTGGCCGCACGCAGTCCAACGTACGAACCACAGCCTGGCTGGTCAGGTACCGACTTTAGGTGCCTGTCCAGTGCCTGCTTGAAGACAGCCAGGGGTTTGTTGGTAATCCCCCTGATGTATGCTGGGAGGCAGTTGAACAATCTTGGGCCCCTGACACTTATTGTGTTGTCTCTCAACGTACTAGTGGCACCCCTGCTCTTCATTGGGGGGATGTTACATCGCCTGCCGAGTCTTTTGCTTTCGTAGGGAGTGATTTTCGTGTGCAAGTTTGGTACTAATCCCTCGAGAATTTTCCATGTGTATATAATAATGTATCTCTCCCGCCTGCATTCTAGGGAGTACAGGTTTAGGAACTTCAAGCGTTCCCAGTAGTTGAGGTGGTTTATCGCACTTATGCGTGCGGTGAAGGTTCTCTGCACATTTTCAAGGTCAGCAATTTCACCCGCCTTGAAAGGTGCAGTTAGTGTGAAGCAATATTCCAGCCTAGATAGAACAAGCGATCTGTAAAGTGTCAACATGGGCTTTGCATCCCTGGTTTTGAAGGTTCTCATTATCCATCCTGTCATTTTTCGAGCAGATGCAATTGCTACTTTGTTATGGTCCTTGAAGGTGAGATCCTCTGACATGATCACTCCCAGGTCTTTGACATTAGTTTTTCGCTCTATTGTGTGGTTGGAATTAGTTTTGTACTCCGATGAGATTTTAATTTCTTCACTTTTTCCGTATCTGAGTAATTGAAATTTCTCATCATTGAACTTCATATTGTTTTCTGTAGCCCATACTGTACATAAATGGCAGTAGAGTTGTGGGCGAGTGGAACAAACTGCCGAGTAGCGTCAGCGAAGCGAGAGCTTCGAATAGCTGAGCATTTTGTCCATTCATCCACACCTACATGAGTGGGTGTGGATGCTTGTGAATGGGACCTGCCTAGCATAGCCCAGGCCTACTACATGTCTCTATGTTCTTATGAATATTGAACATACACATAAGATATTATAACAGTACAGACGGTGCATTGCATCGTTCTATTAATGTAAACATGGAGCAACACTTGGAACCTCACCCTTAGTTACCTTATAATGAAAGTAAATATTTTATAATATACTCTTATAATATTAGTACAATATTTTATAAATTTTATCTTTTCCTTTTAGAACCTATTCCGTGACTATACTTTATTTAAAAACTGTAGATGGAAATATGTTTCTCTTGAATGAATCCTACGTATCCACTGTGTTCTATAACATTAGTGTATAAACGGAGTGGTAACTTGCATTGTGTATATTGAACAGAGAGGCATTCTAGTGCATACACACTGGTGCATCCAGTGATACACACTGAGAGGTGATGATCTCATTGTATATAAACAGAGAGGAGTCCATCTCTCAGTGTATACACACTGAGAGGAGTGCATCTCAGTGTATACACACTGAGAGGAGTGCATCTCAGTGTATATAACACAGAGAGGAGTCCATCTCTCAGTGTATACACACCTGAGAGGAGTGCATCTCAGTGTATACACCGAGAGGAGTGCATCTCAGTGTATACACCGAGAGGAGTGCATCTCAGTGTATACACCGAGAGGAGTGCATCTCAGTGTATACACCGAGAGGAGTGCTCCTCTCAGTGTGTATACACTTGAGTTTAATTCATATTTTAGGGATTCAAATATTCTTGACTGGTGGTGTTGAACTGGTTACTTGCAGACTTAATAAACCTTTTGTAATGACAACTGTGATATGCCATTGACCAGTTTCCAGAGGGTTTCTACCCTGCAACCCAGGTTTTTCATTTGATTGCCTATTCAACCAGACTGTTACTGTTAGCGTCCCGCTGGGAAGGTAGCAGTCTAATTTTCTCTCGAAAACTTCTACACTTGTTAAAGCAATATTTCTGATATAAGTACGTATATTGCTGAAGAAAAGAGCTGAGCTGGTAGGGGTCATACTTGCGCCTGAAAAATGGAAGATAATCAGGTTTAGTCCTAGGAAGGGAAGGTCAGGTCTAATTCCACGGATCAAGAGACCCTCACTGGCATCAAGGAACCTCCCTTGAGGTGTGCAAGCAGAAAAAACACTAAGCCCAAAGGGGTCATGCAGCTCCTATAAGAAATAACAATATATCTTTATTTCTACAAGTACATGTACAAGGTATACAGGCCTAGCTGACATCAATGACATACTACTATATAGAAAGCCGCTTGTTATGCCTGAGCATTTCGGGCAAATTAGGTCAGTTTTGTCCCAGGATGCGACCCACACCAGTCGACTAACACCCAGGTACCGATTTTATACTGATGGGTGAACAGGGACAACAGGTGTCTTATGGAAACACGTCCCTAATGATTTTCAGCCGTACCGGAGATTCGAACTCTGGACCTCAGTGTGCGAGCTGAAGTGTGCTAGCAGTCGAGCTACGGGACACCGCAAAGCACTCAGAATGGATCAAGAATCACTCAAGGGGAATCAAGGCACCCCTATTCAAGGGCATTAATGAATTCAATTACAACTCACGTGCATGCAGGGTACCAGTGTTGACCATGGTAGTGTCAGTATTGACCATGGTGTCAGTATTGACCACAGTTGTGTCAGTATTGACCACAGTGGTGTCAGTATTGACCACAGTGGTGTCAGTGTCACCCTCCACACTCCCTCCTGGCTCCTCCTCGCACATTATTAATTAAAATGTTCCACCACTCTGTCCTAAGTTTACTCGCTTAGGTACTTGCATAATATCAGCTAAAACCGATGTAATACATTGAGAAATGTCGATATATATATGGAGTACTCCTGCACGTTCAGTTCTCAAAAATCTTTAAATGTCAGCCTGCATCCTGGTGTGGCTGGAAAACGTGTCGTACAACCAACATGCACTCCAGCCTGTACTGAGAATCAAGGACACGGACGGATGTATTCTAGACGAAATCCCGAACAAAGGACAATTAAGATTAAGCTATAAAAACGCAGTGAGGTGGAGGAGAGCAAAAAACAAGGGAAATGTACTCCCCTACACTGAGACTTCTGGATGGGTACTGACTACTGAGGTGGTTAATGTTACACAATGAAGGCATCAGCGCAAACCCTTCATAACGGTACTCAATATGTTATTATAGCCTTTCATGAAAAAGGTTTTTAGTAAGTTAGTAAGACAGGATAACCCAAGAAAGCCACTGAGACTGGGTTATTCTAGGTAATTTATACATATGTTGCTATGTATGATAATTGTATACTTACGTATGCCTGTACCTAACTTACTTATTTCCCACAACGCAAAGGTGCCTACTTACTGCTAGGTGAACAGAGGCAACAGGTGTAAGGAAACATGTCCATTTTTTCACTTTTAAAACCCCCTTTAAGGGGTAATAGTGTCTTGATGCCTGTAAAGAGCTCTTGATCCAAAGAACTGGAACTACCCTCTTTTTCTTTAGATCAATTTTGATTACCTCACATTTCCAAGGCATTTAATTGGAACTACCCTCTTTTTTTTTTTTTAGATCGATTCCGATTGCCTCCCATTTCCAAGGCATTTATGTTGTCTATAGGCCAATCTCGTTCCACGAGAGCTTTTCTCCAATACCAGGTGCTGCCACTTTCTTCAACAGTCTCTTGTGTGGGGCTCTGTTACAAGCCTCACTGAAGTATTATATAAGTGGTATTGTGTTGCTAATGGACTGAACACATCATATCCAGGCTTAGGGACTGATTACCTCAAATTCCTTCTCATCTTCCACAGTTCTTTTCTGTACTGGACTGATGAAACCACTGGCTAGCGAAACATTTCCACAGTAAAGAAACCCAAGTGTCTCATTCCTCACTGAAGTACAGATACACAAGAACATACTGTTATCATGGTCCACTGCTTCACATACCTTGGTGGGTAAAAACAATAAATTTGTTAGATAGCCATGACCCCTTATAAATCAGTGATAAAACTCCTTGATTAAATTATGATGGCCCACGTTGTGACCTTGAACTGAATTCTCTAAGATATCTTCAAATACTCTACTGCAAGCGCACTCAGCTCACACATTGAGGTTCATGGTTCGATCCCCGGAAAGGGTGGAAACATTAGAACGTGTTTCCATAAGACATTGTTGTTGCTGTTCACCTATCAGTAAAATAGGTACCTGGGTGTTAGTCGACTGGTGTGGGTCTCATCCTGGGGACAAAATTTACCTAATTTTCGGGAAATGATTTGCATTTCAAGGGACTTTCTGTATAGTAGTATGTCAGTGATGTCGGCTAGGTCTGTATGGGTTGTACATGTACTTGTAGAAATTATTATTATTATACTGATGTAGTATGTAGATACTCTCTAGCAGGTATATATTCATCAAACTAGAGCCAACATTTTACAAAGTTCTTAGTATACATTAAAAGCTCTTAATTACAATTTGTCAAGATTGAGAAAATGTTTGGGAAAAAATGCCTCTAGCAATTGTGATCTTGTGTAATTTTTTTTTCATCAGACTCTGTATAACTATTAAGTTCTGGAATTTAATTTGCATTTTCTTGCAATTTATATCTGCTTGCGTTAAAATTAATTCCATTTCTTTGTCATTACCAGTAATCTGCCTGAGTGATACTCTCTTTTCCATAAATTTTGCTCCATGTACCTGGAAGAAACCTTCAGGTGACATATTCACTTGTAACTCTGGTAATATATTCTTGATTGACTATTCTTGGCCTTTCTCATAACTTAAAATGTCCCTAAGGGATCCTCACGTTTTTTATGCTATTGTAAAATGTCCATAAGGGATCTTCACGTTTTTGATGCTACTGTAAAATGCCTCTCTTTTCACCCATTATATGTTTTAATTTCTTGTTCAAATTTACTAAATTTCCCATACCAATGGTGTAAACAAGTTTAACTTCCACCCCTCCTACACAGACTATTTCTACCCCCTCTACTGACTCAACCACTATCACTACATGAAGGTCATTATAAACCTTAATTAATTAAGGTCACCCTAAGTTGCTTTGAAACAGCCAGTTGGTCAACAAAACAAAATTTGTTACAAGGGATATCCAAGTTTTCTTGATGTCACAAAAAGTTAGTAATTCAAATGATTTGTTGAACAGTATTGCTATTGCAGCCTTAATAATAAAGGTCCTGTTCGTAAAGCAACACTACATATGTCCCGTGGCACACTGAGTGTCTGTGGTTCAGTCCTCGGCATGGACGGAAACGTTGGCATGTTTCCTTACACCTGCTGCCCCTGTTCACCTAGCAATAAGTAGGTACCTGGGTGTTAGACGACTGGCGTGGGTCGCATCCTGGGGGGCAAGATTGAAATTAGATCCTAATGGAAATAGGACAGGCAGTCTCCGATGACTCACTGATTTTCTTGTGTTATCCTAAGGCTAATCCTCCTGGTTAAAAATCCGAACAAATCTTATCTTATGAGAAATATACATACTGAGGGTGGAAACATTAGGACGTGTTTCCTTAAGACACCTGCTGTCCATATTCGGGTTAGGTTAGGTAAGGTTCGTCAGGAAACAGGACTAAGTGTTTCCTGACGCGGGTCTTAGTCAGATGATAACTCGCCGTTGGAGCTTTTGGTCATCTGACCGAGGCCTTCCGCTGGCTTACCGGGCCACCCCTTTAAAAATTATGGTCATAGTTATAACCATTTAATGTCCATGTTCATCTAGCAGTAAAATAGGTACCTGAGTGTTAGTCGACTAGTGTGGATAATAATAATAATAATGATAATAGTAATAATAATAATTATTATTATATCTTTATTTACTACAAGTACATGTACAAGGTATACAGGCCTAGCTGACATCAATGACATACTACTATATTGAAAGCCCCTTGTTATGCAGAGCATTTCGGGCAAATTAGGTCAGTTTTCTCCCAGGATGCTACCCACACCAGTCGACTAACACCCAGGCACCCATTTTACTGATAGGTGAACATAGACAACCGGTGTAAAGAAACACGCCCACTATTTGCACCAATAACTCATTACAGTTGTGACCGGGTGTAGACTAGTGAATTGCTCATTACTTTATAATTTGTTCATGATTGCAACCATGTATAAACGTAAGTAAGTAAATTTACTTACATGATTCATTACCTTTGAAACTTGTGAGTTCATTACCTTTGTACCTTGTTCAGCTATCAAAACTTTGGGCCCAGTCTCTGGACCCATTATGTACCTCTGTAATCTGTATATACCTTTGTAACTTGTCATGATTGTGACCAGATCTACCTGAGTTCATTACCTTTGTAACATAATGGGTCCCTGAACCCATTATGTACCTCTGTAATCTTTTGACTACCGCCAACTGGATGGGTATGGGGTGCATAATAAAGATATTAAACCAACTGTTTCTACTCTCGCTGGGAATCGAGAGTAGAAGCGAGAGCTTTAGCCACCAGGCCACGGGCTCGCATTCTGAGGACAATATTAACCTAATTTGCCTTAAATACGCTGCATAAATGGCTTTCTGTATAGTAGTATGTCACTGATGTCAACTAGGCCTATATACCTTGTACATGTACTTGTAGAAATTATTATTATTATTATAAATCCCTCTACCATTATTGCATCTTCACTTGCCAGAAGCTTTTCAACTTACATCGTTAATCTTTACTAAAAATGTGCAGTTATGTGTTAGTTGAAGTTATTTTTTGTTTTTAACTGCTTCAAGTTCTGCAAAATGGAATAAATTATACAATAAAAGTATAAATTTAGATGAACTGCAAGGGTTGCCTATCTGTTAGAGTTAACCTTTAAAGAGATATTCACAGCCGTTTTCTGTGAAAAATAAGCACCTATTCTTTATTACATTGACAAGTTGACGATGTTAATTACCAACTTTCCCATTATCAGTGCAAGTGTTTATTATTTTATTAAATATTTTGCAACATGCACTAAAGCTTGAAAGAATATATGAAACGTAAACATATATAAAACACGACTTTGTGTCGTCACGCTCCAGTTATTCTGTGACTGGAGTCTGCTGTCAGAGACCTCCCAACATTGTTTACAAAAAATAATGCCAATTACACAAAAATACGAAAACTCAGAAGAAATTTAAAAGTCGATATCAAAATAGCATATAATTATAAATCAAGTTTATGAATTATTTAGAAAAATCACTCAGTTTTAAGGCAGTAGTTTTCATATATAAGATCGCGCATCAAGACTCGTCAAATAGAGCCAAGCGCGGTGATTGTGAAAAGTTTGAAGGTAATTATAAAATGTCACCACCAACCTGACCTTGTCTTAGAGGTTATATTGGAGAATTTTGTCACGTTTACACTAATACCTATTCTAAAGTATATCCTCGACAGTTTTTACCTGCCGTTTCTACTGAAAATTTCCTGTACAGGTGAGGACCTTGATTTTTTAAAGTACAGTTAAACTTGATATTTACAAAATTGGAATTATAAGTAAGTTTTTATTTAGGTATAATACAAACATACAAAATAGTTTAGAGGGCACGCAGGTGTTATAGATACACAGATGTTGTGGGCACACAGGTGTTATGGGCTCACATAATACATTATATAGATTTCATTTAAGATAACTCAAAAGTCAATTTGACTTGAATCCAATGAAGTTTGTTATCCTTGAGTTGCAAAGGTAGTTACGTTACCTTATATTTACTGATAAATGCTCATGAATAATTCCATTAGATAACTAAAAATTACTGTGTGAATACTATTATTATATTCATGGGAGGCGCTGAACCCGTAGGAATCATACGGCTCCTAGGGAATAGGAAATAGTCATGTTTGATCCACGGTAGGGGAGGTTAACGCCAGTTCTTTGAATCAAGAGCCCTTTATCATCATCAAGGCGCCCCCTTGAAAGGTGTCTCATTCTGAGTATTCCTGGAGTATACCTGGAGGATATGATTCAGTGTAATGTTCTTATGACTAAATTAATAACTAACTGAAACCACTGTTCTTGCAAACACATTATAACTATTGTAACTTGGTTAGCTAAAACGTTGTTGGGACCCAGTTATTATACCTATTATGTAACTAATTTTTTAACTGCTTCGAACATGTGTAAGTTTATTTGGTTACAAGTACACGTAAGTACAATTTTCATACCTAGTAACATGTGTAAATTACCTAGGATAACCCCGAAAAAGTGTAGGAGTGAAGAATAAAGTCATCAGACTAACTAAAGAATGATTATATCCTCACATTGGTGATGTTTAGATGAGAGGTTTAGTAGCCATGACAGCTTCAAATGTTTCCTGGCATCATTGCTTGAGTTACTGTTACTTAGGGAAAAACCATCTCTCAGGATGGTCCGTCACATATAAGGATACACAAATAACCCTCATATAGGAGAGAGGAACTTACGACGACATTTCGGTCCTACTTGGACCATTTACAAAGTCATTTTGTAAATGGTCCAAGTCGGACGGAAACGTCGTCGTAAGTTCCTCTCCTATGTTCTAGTCACGGTATCGAGCCTTTTTGTTCTTTACATATGAGGGTAATGAGACTGGCGAGAATATTATCCTGTATATGACAAATGGCATATATTTAGAAGATTACAACAGAAATAAAACAATTAGTATAACCTTGGTCAGGGTACGTCTGCACTCTTCATGAAAATAAATATATTTTAAAACCTATAACAAACATATAGCATATAGTTTACATATATTTTCTTTATCATATTTCAATAACATATATTTTGAAGATTGCACGATTTATGCAAGAGTATTATTATATTTACGGGGAAGATCTTCATCCATGCAAGTCAAAGTTTGGAGAAAAAAGTTTGTTGATGAAGGGAATTGTAATTTAGATTACTTGGATCAAGAGCTCTTCACTAAAATCAAGGCACTTACCTTGAAGGAATAAAAGAATTAATAATAAGGTAAAGATGTAACCAGGCTTCCTGGAATCAATATTTTTGTGTATAAAAACGACATGAATTTAATGTCATGAAGCTGACCTTGGGATGAGTCTTTTTTTTCATAAATATTGAGGTAAAAGTACTAAATGTAACATTAATCATTTTAAAACATAAAAAAAGTACAACAGGTTACTAGACTTTTAGTTCAATAAATAGATTCAGTCCACATCTCTTAAAAACGAAATTTTATTAAAATTACGTTTAGTACAGTAAAAATATTTGAAGAAATAGAAGCGTTTTGCAGGTCATTGATTAGTTAATGTTGGTCACATGATGTGTTTTACAGGAAGTTTTAACCATGAAAGAATTCAGAATATTTAGTTTTGTATTAGTAAAATTTATGCGTTTTACATATCATATCGGACATAGACAGGGATATAAGCCACAGTGCCGAATCTACATGACAGTGTCCACCATTGAAGACACTGCAAGACTCCAAGCAGACATAAACCAAATCTTTAAATGGGCTGCAGAAAACAATATGAAGTTCAATGATGAGAAATTTCAATTACTCCGATATGGAAAACGTGAGGAAATTAAAATCTCATCGGAGTATAAAACAAATTCCAACCACACAATAGAGTGAAAAAACTAATGTCAAAGACCTGGGGGTGATCATGTCAAGAGGATCTCACCTTCAAGGACCATCGCATCTGCTAGAAAAATGACAGGATGGATAATGAGAACCTTCAACAAAACCAGGGATGCCAAGCCCATGTTGACACTTTTTCAGGTAGCTTGTTCTATCTAGGCAGGAATATTGTTGCACACTAACTGCACCTTTCAAGGCAGATAAAGTTGCTGACCTAGAAAATGTGCAGAGAACCTTCACGGCACCCATAACTGCGATAAACCACCTCAATTACTGGGAACGCTTGAAGTTCCTAAACCTGTACTCCCTAGAACGCAGGCGGGAGAGATACATTATTATATACACTTGGGAAATTCTAGAGGGACTAGTACCAAACTTGCACACGAGAGTCACTCCCTACGAAAGCAAAAGACTCGGCAGACGATGTAACATCCCCCCAATGAAAAGTAGGGGTGCCACTAGCACGTTGAGAGACAACACAATAAGTGTCAGGGGCCCAAGACTGTTCAACTGCCTCCCAGCATACATAAGGCGAATTACCAATAAACCCCTGGCTGTCTTCAAGCAGGTACTGGACAGGCACCTAAAGTCGGTGCCTGACCAGCCAGGCTGTGGTTCGTACGTTGGACTGCGTGCGGCCAGCAGTAACAGCCTGGTTGATCAGGCCCTGATCCAACATGAGGCCTGGTCACAGACCGGGCCGCAGGGGCGTTGACCCCTGGAACTCTCTCCAGGTAAACTCCAGGTATTATATGGATAGCTACATTGTATCGGCGTTTCTTGTGATAATAATAATAATAATCTTTATTTCTACAAGTCTACATGATACAACTTATACAGACCATAGCTGACATCAATGACATACTATGTAGAAAGCCCCTTTTTATGCAGAGCATTTCGGGCAACTTAGGTTAGTTTTGTTTTCCAGGATGCGACCCACGACAGTTGACTAACACCCAGTTGCTTATTTACTGCTAGGTGAACATGGACAGTAGGTGTTTTAAGGAGACACGCCCAATATTTCCACCCGTAATGGGCCGGGGATCGAACCACGGACACTCAATGTGTGAGCTGAGTGCTCTACCAACGACGCTAAAGTCACTTTTACTTCATTGGGTTATCCTAGGTAACCTACACATATGCTGCTATGTATGACAATTTATGTAATTGTGTTTGTGTACCTGTACCTGGATAAACTTCCTTACTTAATTAAGGTCTTCAATTCTTGCTAGGGTGAGACCTGGGTGCAAGGCAGTGGCTCCTAGTGTCTTAGGCTCACAACAGTACCCTAGGTTAATCCCGGGGCGGCCGCAAACAAATGAATAAGTTTTTTATAACCTGGCTTCTCATGTTCACATATAAGTAGGTACTGGATATTAGCGAACTGATGTGGGTCGCATCCTGAACAGTGAGCTCTGAATTAAGATAGGATAACTCTTAGAAAAAGTCTCTTTACAACTGAAGCTCCTGTTCACCTAGAAGTAATTAGGTGTCTGAGTGTTAGTCGACTGTTGTGGGTGGCATCCTGAGGAAAGGTCAAATGCTAATAAGGAACACGTTACTCCCCGAACATTGCTCTGCTTCTCTATGTATAAATACAACTCATACGTATACACGTATACCTAGACTGATTCAACCAGGAGGCTTGCATGATATTCAGATAAACCAGAAATGAATATACAAATGCAAGGAGGAAGGAAGGAAGAAGTTTTGAAGATGTAATAATAGACAAACAAGTCGAAACCAAATATATTCAAGATTGTTGGTTAATTTAATTGAAAGTCTATCTACTACTACACGCAGGCCATGAATACTGCGTATATACAATGAGTGTATATACACGGGTGTTATACACCTCTCGATGTATATAACCTTCGTCAAGTTTGTAAAAAAAAAAAAAAAACGACGTATGACAGCGCATATAACGAAGAACGACAGGAGTGGTTTTGCACCCCCAACAGCCAGATGAGATGTAACCCATTTAAATATAATCCAAGGAGTAAAGAAATTGGGTGATGGTCCTGATGGAAAATTAAACAAGATAAGTTTATATATCACCATAGATTTTATTTAGAGAATATGCAGAATTAAAATATCCTGTCTGGAAAAAAAACGGATTTCATTACGAGGTGACCTGCAGGCAAATGGAAATGTGAAACTTTGTATTGGGAAAATGACTTTAAACTATAGGCATCACATTAAACTATACGCATCACATTAAACTATACGCATCACATTAAACTATAGGCCTGTCCTACTGACAAACCTGGTAAAAGCCAGTAGAGTGAATAAAATCATGCAAAATATCGAACTGTTTGGGATGTGATCAGTAGAATTATATATATGTATCAAATTTACTAATTAACTATGAATAATTTGCGTTTACTTAGCTTTTAAACAAGTTTTTGATACCCCCCCCCCCTGTAAAACTAATTTGGAAACTACAAAATATATGAATAAAGAGAAATTATTATCTTGGATGACATCTTTCCATTCGGTGACAATATCCACATATAAAACTATGAAATGATGCAAGAATAAAGGAGAAAGAGTTCCCAGCGTCATCAGCAAGCAGAACAGACGGCAGAACTTGCAAATTATGAAAAAATCTGTCCCCAAAAGATACGGAAAAAATGTCGTCACAAATAATTGTAGACTGCTGTCGTCTCTGTATGATCCTTGTGGGTTTTGCGCTTCGTTTTGATTGTAATATAATAATAATGTAGACTGTTGTAATGTGACCCAAGAGGAGGCAATATGGTGCTGCAGTCACTGGAGTCCTGAAAGTTCTATATGACAATTTTTTTGGTCAAACTATATATGGGACTCGGCGACCTGGTAGTACAAATATGCAGTCATAAATAGGCAATCGTTCTATTTTTCTACTAGTATTCATCTTAATTAATATTTTATAATATGTAAACCACACATTGTAAGCTTTGCAAGGAAATAAACATTTTCATTTTCAAGTACAGTACATTAGAACGGTTTTTTTTTGTGATTGAAGATTACCTCTATAAGTACATAGACAACAACCTATTTTCGTAAGGGTAGGCTAAAAAAAATCCTGGGTAATATACACATATGCTGCTATGTATGATAATTTATGTACATACCTAAATAAACTTACTAACATCCAAGAGTAGATGGATGAAAATTATAACTCAGAATCATAAGTAGATAGCATTGTTGCAGAAAGTGAAAATAAGAGATAAGGTCCATAGACGGAGATAACTGATAAAAGATAAACTATCATCATGAACCCTCTAGACTAGTACCTCATTCGAAAATAGTTTTACCCCTCAACCTAGTCTTTTATAGCAAATAACAAGGACACACATGTTCAAAGAGAAACAAAAAAATATATCGAGACAGTATCAGTAATTAATAGCTCAAGATACATAAGGATACAATTTAACAAGAACTTTTACAGATAGGGGAAAAAAGGTGAGGGAATGCGAACGTAGTGTCCAAGATGGCGTCACGCACGACTTTGCTGCGTCTCGCATGGTTGGTTGCAGGGGCTGGCGTCCTGCTGCTCCTCGCTTACAAGGTCCAGCATCCACTCTTCGTGTCCTGTTGTATTATACACTACTGCTGATGTATCGCCTTCATGCTGTTGCAACCGGTTGTGTTATACGCTGCTACTAAAGTTATCCTGGTGCCTTTCTCTTATATTTTGTGATTGCTGTTGCAAAGTCTTTTTTTCTGTTGCATGCTGACCCTTCTACTATTGTATTGTGAGACACCTGCTATTATTGTATTCCTCTATTTTATTACCCCATTATCTTTTGTTTCATACCATTATCTTTTGTCTGGTATTTTTATCGATGCTGCATCACCTCCTAGGGAAGGTTCTTGACGCTGGTGAAAGGTTCGTGATCCAAGGAATTGGACTTGACTTTGTTTTACTTCGATCGAACGTGATTATCTTCTTATTGCACACACTATGTGTAACCTACGGGTTTAGTGCTTCCCCCATGAATGTAATAATTGAATTATGTTTTCTTTCTCGACAGAGATGTGAGGTTGACGATAACAACTGTTATCAAGGTTAGAACTAAATAGGATAAAGTATAAAAAAATAACAGCACCACTGGTTAATTTTTCCTTATGCCAAATCAAATAAGTAATAATTACACATCTTTAGGGTTTTTATGCAACTAAATGATGTGATCTAAAAGTGACGAGATATTTGACTTAGTCTTGAACCAAAACCAACTTGACAAAACATTCTAAATGAAAAAGTATTGAAGACAAAGTTCTTAGAAGAAGAGACCAGCGTAGGATAGTTGGTAATTTGTCAGGGGAAAATCCTGGCAGGAGTCTTTGTCATAAGATGACCCATTCAGTAGTGCTCACCTGTCAGGGTGTGACAAGATACTATGTACCATGTACCATGTCTCAATAAAGTATTATGTACAAGACAAACTCATGGCTCTGGCAGGACACTGCAGAAGTGACCACTCGTGTACCCGTTCTCAACTTCCATTTGCCGGTGAATGAAAATGAAAATGTTTATTTCCTTGCAAAGTTTACAATGTGTGGTTTACATATTATAAAATATTAATGACAAAGACCACTAGCATGCCTAGGTATTTCAGGCAGACTAATGGTTCTTGATCCAGCGAATTGGAGCCGTCCTTAGATCGAACCTGGTTAATTTCCATTTCCCTGTGGTTGTGGCCTTTGAGTTGAGCATTTCCCATTAAAATAATAGTAATAATAAAGATTTAGTCAAGAGTTGTACGTGGATGCTCAGTAAGACTGATAAAAGAAACTACAAATTACGTAAATTATAATGCAAAATGCAAACTTTTTTTAAAATCTTAGTGGTATAAATCCGAAACAGAGACGAAAACTAAAAATGGTAAATGCATACAGCCTAGCATTTAACATGGAGATAAAAGAATTTGATAAGATAAATGAAGAATGCAGAATAAGCCACCATGAAAATGCGAAACTTATTGTATATCCTATAAATGCAGATTCCAAGTGTAAAGAAATAAACTGGGTAGATTTTGTAGCTTGAATAGTAAATAACGGGTTGGATAAGTTACTCGGGTGACCTAGTATTTACTTGAAAATTGCAAGATTTTCCAATCATAAACTATATAAACTTGAAAAAAGTAATGATCAAGATACAGAACATTTGTTACTAAATATGACTTGGGGAAGGGGGAAGAAACAACAAAGTGGAACCACGAGATAAAGAAAATGGAATAAAATAGTATTACAAATTATAAATATTAACAAACTATACAAAGAGTTCCGCAACGTGTCTTGAAATGAAATTAAAATGTTTATTCCAAAAAAATGGTGAGACTGAAAATTGAAAAAAAAAATTGGTTTAATGGAAACTATTGGAAAGCCATGAAAAGATGGGGCTGAAAATGAGTGTAGAAAGCTCCCTAAATCTGCATTTAACCAGAGATTCAAGTTAGTCAGAAATGAATATATACAAATGTAAGGAGGAAAAAGTAAATTTTGAAAATGAATTAGTAGATGTAGATGAATGGTTCAGAGAACCGACAAGTTATAAATTAGACACATATGCAACACTTGGGAATCTTTATTGAGGAAACGTTTCGCCACACAGTGGCTTCATCAGTCCAATACAAAGTAGAAAGGTGTAAGGGGAGGAGGAGTTTGAGGTAATCAGTCCCTCGGCCTGGAGTCGATGTGTTCAGTCCATCAATCTTGTAGAAAGTACAGCACATGTCCGTAGAGGTGCCTTATATGCTGTAATCAGGTGACCAGAAAGAGAGAAGCGCTCCCTATACAGGCGAAGGCAGAGAATAACGGAGCGACTACAAGAGGCCAATATATCTGAAATACGTAGGGAGACACTGGTCAGAGAAATAGCAAACATCGAATTAAAACTAAAGGAATCTTACAGGAATCAAGAAACGCGGGAAGAACTAAAAGCCATAAATGAAATTGAAAGAAACCCAAAGTATTTTTTTCTTATGCCAAATCAAAGTCGAGAACAACATCCAGTATTGGGCCCCTACTTAAACGGGGTGGGTCCTACACAGATGACAGCAAGGAAATGAGTGAGTTACTAAAGTCCCAGTATGACTCAGTTTTTAGCGAGCCGCTAACCAGACTGAAAGTCAAAGACCTAAATGATTTTTTATGAGAGTGCCACAGAACTTGGCAGATGCATGCCTATCTGACATTACCCTGACGCCAAACGACTTCGAAAAGGCAATAAATGACATGCGCATGCACTCCACTCCAGGCCCAGACTCATGGAACTCCGTGTTCATCAAGAACTGCAAGAAGCCCCTATCACGTGCTTTTAACATCCTATGGAGAGGGAGCATGGCCACTGGGGTCGTCCCGCAGTTACTAAAAACAACAGACATAGCCCCACTCCACAAAGGGGGCAGTAAAGCAATAGCAAAGAACTACAGACCAATAGCGCTAACGTCCCATATCATAAAAATCTTTGAAAGGGTTCTAAGAAGCAAGATCGCCACTCATCTAGATACCCATCAGTTACTCAACCCAGGGCAGCATGGGTTTAGAGCAGGTCGCTCCTGTCTGTCCCAACTACTGGACCACTACGACAAGGTTCTGGATGCTCTAGAAGACAAACAGAATGCAGATGTTATATACACAGACTTTGCAAAAGCCTTTGACAAGTGTGACCATGGTGTAATAGCACACAAAATGCGTGATAAAGGAATAACAGGAAAAGTTGGTAGATGGATCTATAATTTCCTAACAAGTAGAACACAAAGAGTAGTAGTCAACAGAGTAAAAGTCTGAGGCGGCTACAGTGAAAAGCTCTGTTCCACAAGGCACAGTACTCGCTCCCATCCTGTTCCTCATCTTCAAATCGGACATAGACAGGGATATAAGCCACAGTGCCGTGTCTTCCTTTGCAGATGACACCCGAATCTGTATGACAGTGTCCACCGTTGAAGACACTGCAAGACTCCAAGCAGACATAAACCAAATCTTTAAATGGGCTGCAGAAAACAATATGAAGTTCAATGATGAGAAATTTCAATTACTCAGATATGGAAAACGTGAAGAAATTAAAATCTCATCGGAGTACAAAACAAATTCCAACCACACAATAGAGCGAAAACCTAATGTCAAAGACCTGGGAGTGATCATGTCAGAGGATCTCACCTTCAAGGACCATAACACCGTAGCAATGTAGCAATCGCATCTGCTAGAAAAATGACAGGATGGATAATGAGAACCTTCAAAACCAGGGATACCAAGCCCATGTTGACACTTTTCAGGTCGCTTGTTCTATCTAGACTGGAATATTGCTGCACACTAACTGCACCTTTCAAGGCAGGTGAAATTGCTGACCTAGAAAATGTGCAGAGAACCTTCACCGCACGCATAACTGCGATAAACCACCTCAATTACTGGGAACGCTTGAAGTTCCTAAACCTGTACGCCTTAGAACGCAGGCGGGAGAGATACATTATTATATACACGTGGAAAATTCTCGAGGGATTAGTACCAAACTTGCACACGAGAGTCACTCCCTACGAAAGCACAAGACTCGGCAGACGATGTAACATCCCGCCAATGAAAAAGCAGGGGTGCCACTAGCACGTTGAGAGACAACACAATAAGTGTCAGGGGCCCAAGACTGTTCAACTGCCTCCCAGCATACATCAGGGGGATTACCAATAAACCCCTGGCTGTCTTCAAGCAGGCACTGGACAGGCACCTAAAGTCTGTACCTGACCAGCCAGGCTGTGGTTCGTACGTTGGACTGCGTGCGGCCAGCAGTAACAGCATGGTTGATCAGGCTCTGGTCCAACATGAGGCCTGGTCACAGACCGGGCCGCAGGGGCGTTGACCCCTGGAACTCTCTCCAGGTAAACTCTCCTAAGTTCAATCATATTTTACCAAGTGTTGTATATTGTAAATAACTCATAACATTTCATGACAGTAAACTTTTTTTTAAAATTTTAAAACTAGCATCACCGATATACACATACATTAGTAGTCTTACAACAGTCATAAAGACATACCATTATCTATAGAACAAAAAAACCTTTATATTCTCAACCTACATCCCATAAAACCAAAATCAATAATTGCATATCCTTATCTTCACAACCATCATGTTGCAATAAATTGTATATACAGTAGCAATATTAGCAGATCCATAATGTCCCAAACAAATTATACCCTTGAAAACAACACAATACTATTCCAAAAAATATATCACCCCAGGCCTCAACACATTACTTCCATCAAGGCAATTTCATGCACTATCACAATCCTCACATGATAACACATAAATAATTATATCCTTCCTTTATATAAGTCATATTACATATAGACGCTATCACTTTCAGCATTCCTTATTATATATATATATATATATATATATATATATATATATATATATATATATATATTATATATAATATATTATATATATATATATATATATATATATATATATATATATATATATATATATATATATATATATATAATATTATATATATATTATATATATATATATATATATATATATATATATATATATATATATATATATATATATATATATATATATAATATATATATATATATATATATATATATATATATATATATATATATATATATATATATATATATATATATATATATATATATATATATATATATATATATATATATATATATATATATATATATATATATATATATATATATATATATATATATATATATATATATATATATATATATATATATATATATAATATATATATATATATATATATATATATATATATATATATATATATATATATATATATATATATATATATTTACCAATAGGTATATTTTATTACATAATATGGTACAAAAGATTTAAGAGATACATTGTTATAAAGATGGCATATACAGTATATAAGGTGTGAGAGATACATGTCTACTACATATTGTTACATGTTTGTCACTGATTATAATGCGAAAATCTCATCCAGCTCCTCAGAGCTGGGGCGTGTGGCCAAAATACAGTATGCATTACCCCTCTGAACAGCAGCGCTGAGTCGCTGGAACAGAAAACTAGCTACCCTGGGATTCCTAGTTACCCTGTTCTTTTGCCCAGCTCCTTGAGGAACTTAGATGCACTCTTTCCCCATGAGCCAAGGGTCTCCGAGCCTATGGGAACAAACATATAATGATGGGCAAGTTCTCCATATTTTCTCGACTTTTGGGTCTCCCTGAAGGTGGCAGCTGCCCCTCCTTCCCTGGTGTATTGGAGATAGGTATCAGCCAAGGTAGATGCACATGTGTAGTCCCACACCACCTGCTTGCCGTCTGTCCAGGCTTGGAGGGTGATACCATCTGGACGCTTTTGACCCCTCAAGGGAGGTTCCTTGACGCTGGTGAGGGGCTCTTGATCTAGGGAATTGGATCTGTGCTCCGATTCCTTGAATTGAGCCTGAATACCTTCCATCCCCCCCACATGTGCTGTATAATCATACGGGTTTAGCACTCCCCCCATGATTATAATAATTATAATAATGGACGCTTTTGGTTGCCATCAGATCTGCATAGTTGGGGTGGCTCCCTTACTGCTGGGCATCCGGCTGTTGTGAAGCTCCTCCTGATAATGTTATTAACCTCTTCGTGTCTTGCAATCTTTCCCTCGGATTTACGACACAAGACCATGGTACCCGAATCGGTCTGCTTATTCACTGCCACAAATACACCTGTTCGGCGAGAATAGGGGCGGCAAGTCGAAGGGCAACACCAATGCGGATGGTCTGTGGGTCGAGGCGTGTGCCAAGGCTGGAATTGGGAACAGCAAACAGAAAGTCCCCTGCATGATGAGCTCTCACTGCCAGGAGGCGGGCTCTATCCTTCCCTGACACACTCTGAAGCATTGCTGAGGCTATATTCTCTACTATTGGGGGGAGCAGGCCTGGTTTCAGAGCCCGTTAGATTATCCCAGATCCTGGCTCCGTCAACGAACTTTTGGTCATGGATTCCAATCTTGTCCCTAAGATGTTCAGGGAGAATCGCTGCTACAAGCCCTCTGGATGCAATGCATGAAGACAGGAAAGCAGGTAGAGCAATCTGTGATGACTTGCGGACGCCAATGCCTCCTAGTCTGACTGGGAGTGTAGCTTGGTCCCACTGCCCATCTTCTAGAGTAAGGTTAAGTACTTTAGTAAAGATCTGCCTCAGGATACTGTCATATTCGTGCAGTATAGGGTTATCATATGAAGGAGCACGTCTTAGGAAATATGTCAACCTGGGCAGACTCAGGCATTTTGTGAGAAGGTACAAGGCATCATGGGTGTCAAGATTGGCTATTCGTTGTTCCATTCTCCTCAATTCTTCCAGTTTCTTCCTGAGAATTGTGTCAATGGCATCGCTTCCCAGAGGTGCCCCAAGCAAGACACTATTTGTAGGAGCAATGACTGATGCTCCTGGTAGTTTTGATATCACTGCATCTATCACTTGTTGATTGACTGAGATGATTTCACATTTGGATGGATTCAGGATGAGACCCATTTCCTGTCCCCGTGACATCACCTGTGTAAGATCATCTAGAAGGGACTCCTTTGTACCTGCTAGTGTGCCATCATCCAGGAACCAGATGTTTAGCTCACTGGTCAGTCTGACTGTGATTTCCCTAACTGCTATACAGAAGAGAAATGGTGCGAGAGGGTCCCCTTGCTGGACATATATATATATATATATATATATATATATATATATATATATATATATATATATATATATATATATATATATATATATATATATATATATATATATATATACATACGTGTATATATATATATATATATATATATATATATATATATATATATATATATATATATATATATATATATATATATACGTTTATATATATATATATATAATATATATATATATATATATATAATATATTATATATATATATATATATATATATATATATTATATATAAAAAGATCACATAAACAGGTGATATCAAAATATAAGAAAAATACCACTATGAAAAAAAAGAAGAATTCAAGCGCTCGTGACTACTCATATCAAGGAACATATGGCCTGAATACCTTCCATCCCCCACATGTGCTGTATAATCATACGGGTTTAGCACTCCCCATGATTATAGTTCCTTGATAATGTGAGTAGTCACGAAAGCGCTTGGAATTCTTCTATTTTTTCATAGTGGTTTTCTTGCATATATATATATATATATATATATATATATATATATATATAGATATATATATATATATATATATATATATATATATATATATATATATATATATATATATATATATATATAATTAAGGATTACAAAATATAAATGCCGACATACTGTAAACTACCAGTCTTCAAAAATCAATAAGTTAATAAATGATTAATTACCTCTGTAACTTGCTTAAGAAACATCAGTGTTGAGACCAGCCCCTGGACCGGTTATGTGCCACTTGTAATCATTTTGACTATCACCCACAAGGTGGGTATGGATTGCATGATGAAAGATATCAAATTAACTGTTCGATGTGATGTTCACTCTTATTCTGTGCACATTTGTTTAAGTTTTGTTCCTTTCACACTGTACTCCTCTGGTCTTTTCTTTTCCTCAGAATTTGCATAACCTTATGTGATCATTCTTAGTCTGCCCAAGTCTGTCCTTTCTCACACTTATTTTGCGTACTTCATCGCAAACAGATACAGGTGATTCAATCCCCTAAGGCAGGTCATTGCGTATCTAATTATCTGGTAATTATTCGCACATTCATAAAGAACTAGCCAGAGGGTGTTGAATCCTACTTATCGGAGAGTGCGTGCGCTTTTGTGAATATACTGTATGTGTGATTACATGTGTTCGTGAATGCATATAACAACGTGAGTACATGTGTATTTGTTAAAGGTATAAGAACATTTGTGAGTATAGTATATATGTATTTGTGACTGCATGTGTGACAACGTGTGTGAGTACGTGTTTGTGAGTACATCTGCAACATTTGTGTGAGTATTTGTGAATGCATGCGTGAAAGCGTTTGCGAATGAACGTGAGACATGTTTGAAATTACATGTGTGATTGTGAGTGCATGTATGGCGCGTGAATACATGTGTATATTTGTGAATGCTTGTGTGACAACGTGTGAATGTATTTTGTGTTGAATGCATGTTTAACACGTTTTGTAAATATACATGTGTTTATGATGTCCTCTATGTATGGCATGTGTAAATACGTTTATATTTGTGAGTGTATGGCGTGTGAGTATATTTGTATTTATGAAATGAATATGTACATGTGTGTAAGTGAGTTCATGTGTAACAACGTTTGTGTACAAGTTTATGGATGCTTGTGTGTGTTTAAGCTCACACATACTTATTTTCACCCCTTCCGTGTACATTGAGATGGATTTACAGACCGACAGACTTGGTGGATGATAAATAATTTAGAGAAGCATAAGTCATTATTTCTTATAGCTATTGAACGGCGGTTAAGGTTTTATTTAATTTTAGTATATTTGTGATTATTAAGATATTTTGTAGTGTGAGTAATCATTAAATAACGCTAATGTGTGATGGTAATTAGTAAGTTATTATAAATATTGCTGAATATTAATGCATCCGAAAGTTTAAGCAAATAGTTTCAGGATGATCCTATGCGATGGAAATCCTGAAATTATGTTTATATTTTAAGTATGTAACTTTTTGTTTGACCTTTTTTGGGGTTATCCCAGATGTCAAAGGCACAGGTGAATTCAACTTATAACCCAATCAAGTGAGTGTGATCTATTTTCATCGGGAACCATGAACAGATTGTACATACATTTTTTATACACAAAACCTACATAATTGTTCTTCATATATATTTGAAAACCTGCATATTTATTTACGCTGTCAGTAATTTGGAACTAAAAACTTACACGATTCTGATAACATTACCCACATCATCCCCCACTCCCAAAGGAAATAAAAAACACGAATACGATTCATATCGTTTTCTCATGTATGTCAGTATTTATCACGGAATAATATATTGAACCTAACCTTAATGCTGTAAAAACGAAATAGCAATAAAGGTTTTGTCGGGTTTAAAATGCTTAGCATTAATTTTCTTCTGAGTATTTGTGAATCGCGAGCAGAGGCGGGAAAAGGGTGCAGCAGACGGATGTGGCTCAGTAGCTGAGATGGCGGCGCCAGCGACGAGTGTGGTAGTGCTCGACCGCGGCAACAACACCACATGCACCGTCAATTTACACGGTAAGTACAAGTGATCTACCTGCCGTGTTTGAGTTTACTTCGGGGCTGCTGGTGCAGTCATAACCTGTCACAGTCGTGGGGTTTAAAGGTAGGTGTCGTGGCAAGTGACAGGAAGGAGTGTAGCATGAGCCGCCCGCGCGTGATTTTGGTCTGGTGGTGTGGCCAGTTTTTTGCTGCCACTTTGAACGCCCCGGCTCGTCGAAACAAAGGAAATTCAGGAGAACGCAAAATCTAGCTTTTATCTGGATGTTTCAGCTCAATAAAGCAGATCGAGAGGATTTCGGAGAGTGGTGTATTGCGTTTCAACATATCCAAATAGAGAAATTACCAAAGGAGAAAGACCGAGAGCGCTCAATTTTTTTCCCTTGGTGGGGAGGGGTAGGTTATTTGATGGTCCCAATGGGCAGCTCTCTGCACCCCTAACCTAGAAAGAAACCTTAGTTTTACTGCCTCTCTCGAATTATGGTAATTATGACCAGTATCAGGCTGTCCATGACAACTCTGTTCGTACTAGTAATTGACTTATCTTATTTTTGTTATCCACAACCTCCTTGGGTCATATTTTATAATGGTTAAACAAGTATATCCTAAACTGTTTTTGAATCATAACCTTACTGTGTAGTAGTTGCTTGTTGTCTTTGCCTAGCAGTAAGTAGGTACTTGGATTTTAAGACTCGTGGGTGGCATCCAGGGAAAGAGGAGCAAAGGAACCTATTGGATATAAGCCATTCACAGTGGCTTCGTTCGGCTATGCTGGGTTACTAACCCTCTACATTAATTCGAATAAAATATTAATTTGCAAATTTCCCCTCATTCTATAAGATGATCCTAGTTCAAAGACACTTGACATTTTATTAGTCACTGGTCAGTATTTACTTATATAAAAGCAAATGCTATCCATACCACTTAAAATAATCACTTTCTACATTTGGGTTCTTATATAATCATAAAGTTAAGTGAAATTTATTTTCCATGTCATTCCTTAGTTTTATATTTAAATGTATTTTTCTATCATGCAAGTGAAAAAAGCCTATAGTTATGCAATTCATTTTGGGCAGATTTAAGATTAAAATTATAAGCTTGGTATAGAATTGGTATTAATGTTCATTGGAATTAATAAATTAAAGAGTTTGGAGAATGAAGCACAAGAGATTATCCTAGGTCATAACTGAATGACAATTCATTAAGGAAGTATGTGTGTTGAATAAAAACCTGACTGGTATGTTATTGCCATTCAGGTACATGACTACTTCAGTAAAACACTGCTGTCTAGTATTTTGGATGCAACACAAAGTATGCCAACATGCATATAGTTACATGACATCTGATATACTATTTTTGAAAATAAGAGTGGCTGGCTGACTTGAGCTTGTATAGCAAGGTATTTGAGGACATAAATTGTGGTCTGTGGGTGCTTTCAATTCAGAGGTAAAATCCTTTAGGAATTGGACTAGAATGCTATCAGGTCTAGTACTTTTTGTTAGGTTCCTTTAATTTGTCAGATTCTCCTGGTAACTGAAATTGTTTGGGGTGGCATTAAGTCATTTGTTAATTTTTTATGGGCATTTATCTGGCAGTATAATGTAACATTGTGAAGAAGTGGATTGAACAGTATATATTAAGCTTATTATGGCATTAATATTTAATAAATTTAGGAATTTGAATAAGGGCATAATGTCTTGCTTAAAATTTAAGTTTGTTGGGTCTGATAGCTGCCTAGCATGATAATAGGTTTGAGGTAGATCCCCAGGCACAAATTCAGTAGGTGAAGTATGGATGGAAGATAGTAGTGTGGGTAGTATAGGATTGGGGAACATTTCAGAAAGTATACCTACAGTTCTTGATACTTTTTTGTAGGAGCTGGATATGAGCCTTAGATTTTAGTATTTGCTACTTTGGCTTCATTAATTTTGACGTCTGTGGACATGATTTGTTATCAAAAGTTATGTAGAGTATTTTCTATATTATGGGCGAGCTTGTTCTCATCCAGGTGTAGATAATTTCTAATTAGTGTTTAAAGTCAAAGGTCAGAGCATAAGATAAAAGTTGTCAACAAAAAAAAAAAAAAAGAGAAGCCTGAGGTGGATGTTTGGAAAGTCCATGAGGCAGTGGGTAGAATGAAAGGTAAAGCAGCTGAATAGATGATAATTTTATTTCAGCATGATTAAATGTTTGTACTGAGATGGGTGATATTTAGTTGTGCTTGCAAAAGCATGCACTGCACAGATGTTAAAATAGGCAGGGATATAATATTGGAGTGGTTGGTGTAGTTGTTAATGATATTAATAAAAAAAAGGAAGATACTGTATCAAGAGACTGGCAGAGAGCATGCATAGAATAAGTGAAAATGGAAAAAGTGTGAGAATTAAGTGAGGATAGGCTTGAGTATAGTCAGTGCTCCCACAGCCCAGTCCCAGACCAGGTAGTGTGTGCAGTAGAAATAATTATTTAAGGTTACGGGTAGGTAGAGAGAAGCAAGGAGGCTTTGGGAGGGGTAGGGGATGAATAAACATTGTTTACATTGAGGCATATAAGTGAACAATACTTATGGTAGATAACATAAGGAGCTGTTTGTTGCATTCATGGATTTAGACTAGGCATATGGTAGGGTATATAAGGAAGCAATGTGTCAGATGTAAGGAATAGGTGGTAGATTAATAAAAGTAGTGAATATAAACTCACTTTTGGTATGTAGGAGAGATGGGGGACTGTTTTCCAGTGAAAGTAGGACCTGGAAAGTGATGCCTGATATCACCATGTATGTTTAACATACTGTACTTAGAAGTAAATGCTTGGGTGTTGTTGAAAGTGTGTAATTAGAAGGTGATGGAATTTAATTCAAAGTGGGGGTTGTCACAGTTGCTCTTAGCAAATGACAGAATTCTTTAGGATATTCTGGAGATGGAAAGGTTGGTAAACAAATTTGTCAATGTCAGTTATAATGGCCACCCATATATCTGTTGTTGCCAGAGATGTCATAGACCTAGTGCATACCTAGAAGTGAATGATGCCTTTGTACTAAGCTGTTGGCTTCAGTTTAAAACCTTGAATAGCCTGTGCACCTGTGGCTGCAGATTCTCCATACAATACCATAAAGGCAAGGACAACATCAATCATTTTTTTTTTTACTTCCTAAGATAATCCTAAATGCTATTGGGAAAATAATGTAAATGAAGGTAAGTGAGCACAGAAAAAGAGCATGATAATGAGAGTAACAAAGCCTGGGCAAAGATTGAATATAGTAAATTTAAAGGGAGTGTGGGGGGAAATGAATATTTAGATATTTGGGAGGGGAAAGATAGGTGTACTGTCGTTGCAGGGGTCGAGTCACAGCTTTCTGGCCTGGTGTGTTGAGCGTCTATAGAAAGAAATTAATATCTACCCAGACAAAAGGAATTTGAGTAGTATAGTGGTACCATTACTTAAAATACAATTTTTATTTCTTTATGAAGTACAAATGTAGTAATTCTAATGCTTAAATGTTACTTAAAATTTAGACAGACTATTAAGTAGGATTTCTTATACCTGGAGTTTACCTGGAGAGAATTCCAGGGGTCAATGCCCCTGCAGCCCGGTCTGTGACCAGGCCTCATGTTATGCAGTAAACTATAATATGTACAGTAAGAAAGGCAGCAAATGAACAAATGGTACATTTTAAAAGTATGACTTATTATTTCAAACAGATTCAGTGACCTTCAGTGGAGTGATGAATAAAGATGAAGATGCAGGAAGCTACTTAGTTACAATAGAAATACAAGGGGACAAGATGTTACCTTTGATGGTTGTGAGGCATAGGTTTTGAAAATTGAACTCGCAGTTTAATCTATTGAGGTAAACCTTTTGTAATGTATTACTTGTAACGTGGCCTGTAGCTGAGTGTAAATGAGATGCATTAACTCAGTGTCCGGCTTGCAACTGGAAAGACCCATGTAGCGGGGTATACCTACCCCATACTTGTTTCCCATGACTGTGACTAGGGGAACACACTATAGACCTGTGCTGCTGCCTGGTGGTCATAGGGCTACCTTTAGTTTACTGTGCGACACACTGCATCCTCCCTCACATAGCACAGACAGACTATGAGTAGCAAACAGCCTATGAGCAAGAAGCCTCTCTCTCACTCCTGCCAGGTTGGGGCCAGGTAGAGCAGCTAGAACACACTGCCAGTGCTCGAGGGAACCCAAATAAATTTACGGCATGCCTCCAAAGTATCATTTACCACCCACTATACAGACAATAAACTTATCGTTTTACCCAGCTTTGATTCTCAAGCAGACCCCAATACAGGCAAGTGTCTAACTGCTCCTACTCACCTAGCAGTAAATATACCTTTATTATCCATGAAGTGCAATGTGAATTGCAATGTTTATAATGACGTGCATAGATAAGCCCCTCATGATGCAGGGCATTGTGAACAAGTAGGTACTGTGCATGGGAATTACTGTAGTTATTGTTGGAAGGAGACCAGTAGGGCGTATACTTCAAGTTAAATAATTCTGAGGATGTCCTCTATTATTACAATCAAAACAGTGTTAAACTCACAGGGGTCATACAGTCCTCTAGGATCGGAAGTGTTAAAGATATGAAGATCAGAGACCAGTGAGTGTTAGGAGTATGCAAGAGGCTGTCAGTAAGGGTATGAGGATGTCCTCTAGTTTAGCTTTTGTGAAGAAAATAGTAATGTATTATGCATGTACAGTATTATGAAGAGCTCTTTTTTTTTTTTAAATGTACATTGTTCCTGCTTAGCTGTATTTTCTTAATACAGTATGGTATGTCTTTGCCTTATCTCCAGCTCTTCTCTGGAGCAGAGTTTGAGGCAGAGGTGGTGGTGACACTGTTTTTGCTCCCTGTCTGGCTCCTGCTGCAGTTCTCCTTTTTTACTCTGCAAGTTCCTCGTCTGCTATTGATTCAGGAGCCCTCAGCTACAGTGGTGGGAAAGTTGGGCAGTGATGATGCCATGATTACTGGTCTCCCTTGTTCATTTACCTTTATTTTTTATCTTGGTTATTAAGTACTGTGGTTGTTTAGTAAAGTTGGAGTATATAAAGAGATGTATTGATTATTCCCTAGGTAGTAGGTTGGTAGACAGCAACCACCCAGGGAGGTACTACTGTCCTGCCAAGTGAGTGTAAAATGGAAGCTTGTAATTGTTTTACATGATGGTAGGATTGCTGGTCTCTTTCCTGTCTCATAAATATGCAAGATTTCAGGTATGTCTTGCTACTCCTTACTTAGGTCACACTACACATGCATGTACAAACACATATACACACCCCTCTGGGTTTTCTTCTGCTACTCCTGCTTACTTAGGTCACACTACACATGCATGTACAAACACACATACACACCCCTCTGGGTTTTCTTCTATGTTCTTATGAGTTCTTGTTCTTGCTTATTTCCTCTTATCTCCATTGGGAAGTGGAACAATTCTTCCTCTGTAAGCCATGCGTGTCGTAAGAGGCGACTAACATGCCAGGATCAAGGGGCTAGTGACCCCTTCTGTATACATTACTAAAGTTAAAAAAAACTTTAATTTTTCTTTTTGGGCCACCCTGCTTCAGTGGGATATGGCTGGTTTGTTGAAAGAAGAGTATTGATTATACTATTCCATAATACCTAGTTTTTAAGGGAGAATTCTTGACGTTAGTGTAAGTGAAAAAACATTTCACTAAATTGCTTCAGTAAAGTGTGTATAACATATGGTCTCTTTATTGCATTAAGGTTGCCATAAATCTCAAAATGGGGGGGGGGTCATGTTCATGGTACAGTGGTACCCCAAGTTTTGTACAGCTCCCAACTCGAACAATTATGTAAGTGTATTATTGTAAGTGCTTTTTTAAGTATTTTTTGGGGTCTGAAACGGACTAATCTAATTTACATTAATCCTTATGGGAACAAATTTGTTCGATAACGGCACTCGAACAGCCTTCTGGAACGAATTATGGCCGAAACTCTGGGTACCACTGTACCTGTATTGCAGAAAAGGTAATGGTTTTTAAGACTTTATATGTGATAATTTTGTGCTGATTGTTGGTACAGGGACTGTAGTATTAATAGTTGAAGGCAGTGCACCAGGGTTGAAACCCTGTCTGTATTTATTCTTTAGACTTGTTGCTAAATTAGTTGAGCACTAGTACTACTGTACCAAACATAGTTGATCACTAGTAGTAGTGGATACTTAGAATACACCACAAACCAATCATTAAGTCTGAAGTTTTGTTCTTGAGTCTGAAACAATGTACAGTGGTCCCCCGAGTTACGTACACCCCGGAAATCGTACACTTATGTAAGTATAATATTGTAAGTGCTTGTGGAGTGTATTTTTGGGGGTCTGAAATAGACTAACCTACGTGACATTTTTCCTTAAGGGAGTAAATTTGTTCGGTAATGGCGCTTGAGCAGGCTTCTGGAGTGAAGTTTTTACGATACTCGGGGGACCACTGTACAGTGGACCCCCGGAAATCGAACAGCTCCCAACTCGAACTATTATGAAAGTGTATTTTTGTAAGTGTATTTTTGGGGGTCTGAAACGGACTAATCTAATTTACATTCATCCTTATGGGAACGAATTATGTTCGATTTCCGGGGGTCCACTGTACCTGGAGAGAGCAGTTTGTACGTGTACTCACTTGAGCGGAGGAGAGAGGCATGATAATATATATGTACCTGGAAAGTAGTTTGGGGTCCTTTTCCAAATCTACGTGCTGCCATAACTACACGTTGGAGTGAGAGATATGGGAGGAAATGCAAAATAAACCCAGTGAAAAGCAGGGGTGCAGTGGGCACAATAAGGGAACACTGTATCAGCATCTGTGGCCCCAGACTATTCAACATCTTACCAGAAGATTTCAAACACTGCTTTAACAAGTGTAGAAGTCTTAAAGAAGAAATTGGACAAGTTTCTGTGTTGGATATGTAGATCAGTAGCAACAACCTAGTTGACCAGGCAAGCACCAGTCAAGGTTGGCCTGTGGCTGGGCACCAGGAGTAGAAAGACTCTTGGAACTTATCGAAGGTGTGTCTATTGGAAGCTGACTTAAATCTTCTGATAATCAGAATGGTAGGGAAATAAAAAAAAATAAGCTACAGGAATGTCATAGTAACTAGCTACAATACTTGGGTTCAGCCTAACCAAAATAGACAAGGATAAAGAACCCTGTGCGGTACCCTTATAGTGAGGTGATTTGATCCAGGCGTTGATATAGATTCAAAGAATGACTTACACTACCCTTCCTTGGATTGAACCTGAATGCCTCCCATTCCCCACGCCCCATATGACCACTACAGGTTTAGTGCTTCCCCTGATTAAAATAAAGCCGTGCAGTAGTACTGAGGAAATTAATTAAACCCCTCAAAACTTCAAAAAAAAAAAAATTATAGCTTGTATTACTAGTGTTCTGAATCTTTACAGAAACTTGGTGCAAATAAAATGGGCCAAAAATATGGAATAGCTTTCAATGGGTTGACTAAGGCAATGTTTTCTAATAAAATGTTAGTGTTCCACAAGTGTCTTGTTTACATTATTGGTAAGCGTGTACTTACAAGGTTTGTGTTTTTAATACTACAGATATTGACAAGGTAAAGACCCTTTTAAAGGGTTAAGTTCAGATTGAGGGACAAATAAACGCTAAACATTAGAATGAACAAAGTATGTACTGTACAGTTGACTTTGGTTAACACACATTCTGTTGGCATCTTTGGATTAACATGGTTATAAATTTGCTGCATATTTTTGGTAAACACTGTATTAATGTTTAAACAGTGGGGTACATGTAGGGAGGAAAATGTGGCAAGTGTTGGGTTTTTCTCTCCATCACATAGTGAGCCTACAAGAGACCTTTGTCTTATGGAGGAGGCCTCCATAATGTACACACTCCCTCACTTCAGCGCTTTCATACACATTCAATACCATACTGTTGTTAGTGAATTTTTTTTTTCTTTATCATCCTTCCTCATCTCTGGACAGTTACCATGGCACCCAAGAGGAATGTGGAGTAACCCTGCAAGTGCAAAGAAGCATAAACATGAAAGTCTTGGTGTTGTGAAGAAAATTGAGATCCTAGATAAGCTTAAGTGGTGCATGTGTGGAGGAGACTGCACAAGCCTGTGGTCGGAATGAGGAATTAATTTGCGTAATTAGAGAGAACGAGGCAAACATGAGTTTGTACAATGAGTAATCCATCGAGTAGCTAGATTGCTAGTGCACTCTGCTCACACATTGAGGTCTGTGGTTCAATCCCCAGTACGGGTGGAAAGATTGGGACGTGTTGCCTTAAGACACATTCTGTCCCTGTTCACTGTTCACCTATTAGTAAAATAGGTACATACCTGGGTGTTAGTCAGTTGGTGTGGGTTGCATCTTGGGGACAAAATTAACATAATTTGCCAGAAATGCTTTTCATAACGAGGGGCTTTTTATACAGGTACTCCTTGCTTAACTACTGCTCAGACTTATGATTAGCTCTCCAGCTAGTGTACTGTATCTGTATTTTAATTTTTTTATTGTTTTTAATGCTTAGTTCTATTTTTAATATACTAAAAATGTTAAGTGGTGCAAAGGTGACATTAAAACAATATCTAAAGATGGTTGTCAAACCTACTACCAGTACAGTATGCTTGAAATATCAGTAAGGGGCGGCTCCTCATTTAATGACCAATTCGCTTGCCGACCTACACTTAGGAATGGAATTCAGTCGTTAAGTGAGTACATGTATTGCAGCATGTCATTGATACCAGCTAGGTCTGTATACATTGTACATGTGCTTGTAGAAATGAAGATTATTATTATTACAACAACTAAATAAAAGGGAAAAGTTATTGAGTGGATTGAAGACAACACCAAGACAGGTGTACCACTTAATTTCAAAACCCTTAATTTTAAAGCCCTGTGTGAAGAAGTGCTTGTTTAGACAGGCTGGTTCCTCAAGTTCAAATTGTGTAGTCAGTTGCATAATCAATTTTCTGGAATGCTTCTGCTGATCACATGGCTGGAGGGTATTGCAGGATATTATTTCTGAGGATGGCTATGAGCTATTGCAAGTGGCTAGCCCAGTAAGGCTACACAATCCCTCTCCACTCCTTATAAAATTGACCTATTTCAGCAATTAGACTTTAAGGTAAGAAATATTTGTGTAACCTATGTTGCTATACATATTGTATTAACTATAGTAAATCACTGCATTGAACTACAATTGCATTATAACTTACAATTTAGAGACCTAAAAAAATTAGTTGGCCTTTCTTGGGGGAGGGAGGGAGGGGGGTTGAAGGAACGTAACCATATTTTTCACGTGTTCTTAAGTTCATTATACGATTTCTTGATTAGATGCTGTTTTCAAGAATGTAACTACTGTTAAGTTGGTCAACTGCATACAAATGGTAGAGGAACTTCTTTAGCCATATACTGGTTATTTTCTACAAGATTTGGTTTATAAAGTATATTAGAATTGTCAAGAGACAGATATCAATACTCACACTACTTCCATTCATACCTGTTTACCATTTCTTGTTTACCGCTGTCTCTTCTAATTGTCTATTTACTGCTTCAAGACAAGGGATGTGTTTATCTTGGTCTGAAGGTACTGTAATCCTTATTGACTTGTGATTTGTTTGTTTCTGGAGTTTCCTTATCAAGACCAGGACATTACCTCCCACAGACCTTGTTTTTGCATGGAAGCTCGTATATTTGTCTTGTAAATGTTATTGTGGATACCTTAGTTTGTGATAAGGATTCTTGACTGTGGAAGGAACCTTTGTTGGGGAGGTTAGTAAATGTGCAACAATGGGTTCCATAATTATGGTGACCTGGTGATTTTAATACGGAAAGTAAACTAATATGTATGGGAAAGTGGTAGATTTCCACCAGATGTCCTCCAGGGTAGCCCCTGTATGAGGAATTAATGATATACTTTAGTGAATATGTAAATGGGGAATGGTTTATTGGCCAAATCTGTAGTTTACTGTAGATTAAAAAGCTGGTTTACTTTAGAATTAGGGGTCATCAGTGGCTATTCTCCATCATAATGTAAAGTTTCCCCATGCAAGCTTGAAAAAGTAGTAAAGCTTAATTCTTACCTCAACAGGTGCGACCGTGGTTTCATGGCGCGTAAATAACCAGGAACAACTTTTTGTGAGGTGAGTCCATTTAAGCCACTAGACTTGCATGTCACACAGTACAGGCTCCAGTAAGTTTTGTGGGAAGTGCCTCTAATAATGGCACAAATTATCCTCTGTTCACTAAACATTTTTATGTTCTGAAACCTTGTACTCAATATAGATTAAAAACAATTTAATGTATCTTATTGCTAATTATTTTATGCAAAAGTTGCTATATAAGTGATGTACTTATGATTACTGTATAGCACTCAAGTATAAAGGGCTCATTATTTACCTAAACAAATATCACTATCCCAGTAGGACCTATATGTACATATTGCATGGGAAGTTTTTTTGCTTGAATGGTTCATAAAACATAAGTTGCTTATGTTGAGGACTGCAGCATTGGAGGATCCACATGGGCTTAATGTTTCTTTTGGAAAATAGTATTTTTAATTAATGTTTATCATCCCCCTACTGGAATATTCAAGGCTGTGTATTCTAACCATATTAAAGTAAATTTTAGAGCATGAGGAAAGGAAGAAATATTTATATAAGATGCAGTATCTGTATACTTGTAACTTGTAGTAAAAGCTGAAAAATAAGTAAATTTCTTTTGAATGAAATAATATTGATAACTAGTTTTATTTTTTTTTTTTGAAGTCTAAAGTATTCATAACTTAACTGTCTTGGATAAACTTTATGATCATATGCAAATTAGAGACCAAAATAAAACTATTTATTTACAGTATATTATAAATGTATAAACTGGTTAGAATACAGGCTTTTGTGGTGCACCTGACCACACGGCTGGGTAACTTTACCTTTCCAACTTTAAACTCCAGCTCCGGGAGAGCATAACGAATGCTGTGAATGCTCTCATGTTCTGCCTGAAATGGCCCACAAAAATGATGTAAAAAAGTGGTCTGGTTGCATTCTGAGGCAGTGAACCTGATCGGGTGTTGTCAACGATGCCAGACTGCAAAATGTTTTTGCCATGCAATGGGGGTGGGTAGGAGGCCAGTTAGGTTGTATTTTTGAATGTGCACAATCTGGCAGGTCTCTAGGAGTACTTGCACTCTGTCTTTGAAAGATTAATATTGTCTAAGCACTTTATTGGTTTACTCAAAAAATATTCTGTTACCTGGGGAAGTGCCAGAATTTGTGCTGGTATGGGTAGAAGACATGTTTTGAAGCAGTGGTATTACTATTTTATTTGTGGAAGGCTGAGGAATTTTTTTTTTAGGACTGAAGCAATTCTCTTCCATCCCCCCTTAGTGCCACCACTGGTGAATACCAGTGTACTGTAATTATTCTCATGTACTGTGAAAAAGTAAGGTTAGAGAAAAGTTTTGATGCTAGCATTCAACTAGAAATAATGCTAGATTCATGCTAAAGATAAATTAATGTTTACTTTGGGTATAACATTACTACTGTAATCTTGCCGTGTGTAATCTTACGAAGCAATACAAAAATAGTTTTGTGGTGGTAGTGGTAACTGCTGCATGTATAATGTTTTGTTAACTACACTCCTTCCTTTCACTTTATTGCCTGTTTCTCTTGCTCTATGGGTTCTGTAATAACATTTAACGTATTTTGAGTCTTTCTATAACTTATTTAAAGTACGTACATGACAGAAGTGCTGATTTTCCTGGCATCTGTACACTGATAAGGGAAGGAATCTGGGAGTTGACACTGCCTCGACTAGCTTTACATACTACAGCAATACTACTGTTAATGAAGAACTAGTAAAAATATCGACCTGGATGACTGCTAATAAACTTACACTTAATATTGACAAAACCTTCTACATTCTGTTTGGGAACAGAACAGGTGTTGCCCAGCTGAACATAACAATTGACAACACTCTTATTGCTAAACATAATGAGGGCAAATTCCTGGGCCTGCACCTTGACAGCAACCTGAAATTCAACACCCATATCCAACAAATAACAAAAAAAGTATCCAAAACAGTTGGGATCCTCTCCAAGATGCGCTACTACGTACCACAATCAGCCCTACTCGCACTATACTATTCACTCGTCTATCCCTACCTCACCTATGCTATTTGTGCCTGGAATAAACAGCGGCAACTCGCCTAAAGCCAATAATAACCCAACAGAAAGCCGCAGTAAGAATTATCACTCAATCCAATGCAAACAACACCCCCCCACTCTTCAAAGACCTAACCCTGCTCACCGTACAGAACATTCACACCTACTATTGTGCAACCTACATTTATAGAACCATAAATTCTAGTATTAACCCTGAACTAAAACACTTTCTTGATAGTTGCAACAGAACCCATAGACACAATACCAGACACAGAAATCTCTGATATCCCCTGTGTCTGGCTAAACCTCTACAAAAATTCAATCTTCATAAAAGGGCCTAAAATCTGGAACTCCCTGCCTGAAAATTCTAGAACTGCAGACTCCACCACCACTTTCAAAACTACCGTTAAAAAAACATCTAGTCTCCCTAACACACCCCATCATCAGCTAACCAAATGAAAACCTAATTCTCTTTTGTATCATGGAAACATCCAAAACAATATAGTCTTACTCTTGTTATCTATAATTCCCCCCTAATTTACTCTTATTCCCACCCAAATGACTGTAAACATTAAATTCCTAATATAGCTATTGGCTTATTAAATCTTAAGTTAGCCTAAGATACTCTACAAGTATATGAGCTTTAATAGAAACAATGTATCATGCCAAGACAAATCCAAACCCATTACTGAATCTACCATTTATAATATATGATTTGTACTAATACAGTGGTACCCGACTTATATTAATCCGTCGAGAGGGCATATTTAAGCGAAACAATCGTTAAACGAATCAATTTTCCCCATAAGAAATAATGGAAATAAATTTAATCCGTCCAAGACTTCCAAAAGTAGTTAAATAAAATATTTTTAGAACTTTTTGACATTAAATAATACAAAATTTAATAAAGAATACCTAAATACACATGCAAATATTGAACAATAACATGTCACTACATTTATTGAAGAGTTGTTGATGTGGAGGACGGAGGAGGAGAAGGTGGAGTAGTATGCTAGTGTTTGGAAGGAATCCTTCCATTAACACTGCAGGTACCAAGTTCTTTTCTGGGGTTACTGGCCTTTTTCTTTGAATGCTACACTCCTGCATGAATGCTACACTCCCTGCATGAATGCTACACTCCATGCCTACTACACTCCCTGCATCCTTGACACTCCCTGCATCCTTGCTACACTCCTGCATCTTTGCTACACTCCTGCATCTTTGCTCTACTCCCTGCATGCCTACTACACTCCCTGCATCCTTGCTACACTCCCGCATCCTTGCTACATCCTGCATCCTTGCTACACTCCTGCATCCTGCTACACTCCCTGCATCCTGCTACACTCATGCATCCCAGCACACTCCCTGCATCTTGCTACACTCCCTGCATCCTTGCTACACTCCCTGCATCCTTGCTACCTCCCTGCATCCCTGCTACACTCCCTGCATCCTTGCTACACTCCCTGCATCCTTGCTACACTCCCTGCATCCTTGCTACACTCCCTGCATCCCTGCTACACTCCCTGCATCCCTGCTACACTCCCTGCATCCCTGCTACACTCCCTGCATCCCTGCTACACTCCCTGCATCCCTGCTACACTCTCTGCATCTTTGCTACACTCCCTGCATCCCTGCTACACTCCCTGCATCCCTGCTACACTCCCTGCATGCCTGCTACACTCCCTGCATGCCTGCTACACTCCCTGCATAAATGCTACACTCCCTGCATAAATGCTTCACTCCCTGCACATTCTTTACCACAGGCTTAGCACTAGGATCTTTCCTTGGACCCATGGTAGCTTATTTAGCAGTTGCAAGCACTAAAAACAGTGGAATAATGACTATACTGGTATGAATGCGTGGGTGTGGATGGGTGGTCGCTCTCGCTTGTAAACAATAGCACTGACGCTCCCTGGAGTGCGCGCTCAGCTGGGCGCCAAGCGGACACGTCCGGTACGAATGTCGGTAGACGAAGCAAACATCGTAAGTCACAATCAAATTTCTTACGTTATAAATATCGGTTATCGAAAATAACGTAAGATGATAACATCGTAAGTCGGGGTACCACTGTATGTTCAAATGTACTGCTCCATAACCTATTATCAATATACAGTAAGAATTAGTATTAATCTGCCCAAAATGCCTAGGCATGCTAGTGGCCTTCTTTGTAATTATCTTATAACATGTAAACCACACATTGCAAGCTTTACAAGGAAATAAACATTTGAATTTGAAAATAAAAATGCATGAAATTTGACTTCTGTGGTTTCTGTTCTGGAGGTAGCTGATGCATTCATGTTAGTTTTGTATGGTTTCATTTTCTTGCTGAAAAATCCATGACTAATTTTAAACTTGCAGGTATGTCCTTGGCAGTAGCCTTCCCATAGGAGACAGTTCTTCTTAGTCTACAGCCAATAGGGATGCTTTCTAGATACCTTCAGGGTACCATTTGTGCTATTTGGAAACCAAAAAGCAACAAAGAGTATACAGTAGAACCCCCGTAACCACGGATTCAGTTTCTGCAGTTTATCAGCGGATTGCTGTGGCCTGAAAATAACTTAATATTGCTTAATAATGACCACAAAGCACAAAAGTAGTGACTGTGGCAGTTCTTCAAAGCCTAAGAGAATCTGTGAAGCGTTTCCCATCAGTGAAAGTGCTAATTCTCCACTTATTGTGCATAATTTATCAGAAGTGCATGTAAATGAAAAATAACTTGTATACATATAGGGTTTATTATTGTCTGCACTTTCAGGCATCCATGGTAAGTCTTGCAATGTATCCCCTGCAGATGTAGGGAGACTACTGTATGTACTTATTCTACTTCTACTGTATTGTACAGAAAAAACATACTGTATAAAGTATGTTCAGTACTCTTTTAATATTGTAGTTTCGTACAGAGGCAAGATGATTTGTTAGGGAGAAATATTAATTGGAATGATCAGGCACTGAGAATGTTTTCTTGCATAACTCCTTGATTGTTAAACAGGTTGCCAGTGTCTTTTTTAGTTGGGTATCTGTGCCTTTAGTCTCAAGTCCTTATGATTGTGATAGTCATACTTGAATATGAATTTTAGTATTTATTGTTCCATTTATGGCTTGATATGCGAGAGCTTGTGAATTTCTTATAAGAACAGGTACTTAACAATAACAAAATGCCATCTATTTAATTTTTTGAATTTGTTTTCAGCAAACAGGCAATATTTGATGGAAAACGAGCAATCCGTGGAGGAATTCCAATCGTTTTTCGTAAGTATACTTCCTGCAGAATTAACTTTTGTACAGTATGTATCTTGAATATATATCCACTCCATTTTCCTTTTTTCTTTCTTGTCTAGTCTTTTTTTTTTTCTCCTTGCTTATTTTTTCTCAAAACTCTCTCAGCTCTGCTTTTTCCTGTTTTTCATCCTTCTCAAAATGGTTGGAAAGAATGCTTATCAATTAGCTTATGATAGTCCTTTCAATCTGTGACCATGACCATCCAATTTACAACCTCAAATTTCTTACTGATAAGTGGTCTGATATGCTTTAAACTTCTTATAATTTTATTTACTCTTATAGCCCAGTTTGGACCTTGGAGCACTGGCCCACAGCATGGATTTGCTCGCATTTGTCGTTGGGAGTTAAAAAAGCCTCCAGAACGTTTACCCACTGGAGATGTAGAGGCTATGTTCCAATTGCTGGATAATGAATTCACTCGTTCCATGTGGAATTATCCGTAAGTTTTTATTGTTACATATTTTTCTGTATGTACTTGGATTATATCAGTAGCTGGCATTTTAATTTACAAAAGGGGTATGTTCATAGTAGAGTGCTTAATATTTGTAAAATACTGTTTTGTACAAACTGCTTGAAGATTAATATTAGTTTCTTTGATATTGTTTTATAATGAATCAACCTTGAATGAAGTTCCATTTAAGTTACACTTATAAAAACAAGGCATTACAATACTCTTCATTCCACAACAGCTTCAGCTTAACGTATCGCCTTATTCTGCGAGAAAAGGAACTTCACTTCAACATCTCTGTTTACAACCCAGGAGCAGAGACCCATTCCTTCACTCTTCTTCTCCATACATATTTCAAGGTTCCTGATGTACGACGTTGCCAAATTACTGGCATGAGGGGGTGCACATATATAGATAAGGTTCGTTCTGCATTTTTTCAGTCGCATTATTACTTTGTAAATAAAAATCTGCAGTACCATTTACATAAGTGACAGCTTATTTTGAGCTTTGTAAAGTCTTTCAACTTTGTTTCCTAATTTTTTTTTTTTTCAACAAGTCTGCCGTCTCCCACCGAGGCAGGGTGACCCAAAAAAGAAAATACTTTCATCATCATTCAACACTTTCACCTCACTCGTATATAATCACTGTCTTTGCAGAGGCGCTCAGATACGACAGCTGAGAATAAGTCCCTCCCAGCTGTCACTATCCCAGACCCCTCCTTTAAAGTGCAGGCATTGTACTTCCCATTTCCAGGACTCAAGTCTAACTAAATCAATTAACTGGTTTCCCTGAATCCCTTCACAAAATATTACCCTGCTCACACTCCAACAGCTCGTCAGGTCCCAAAAACCATTAGTCTCCATTCACTCCTATCTAACACGCTCTCACATGCTTGCTGGAATCCAAGCCCCTCGCCCACAAAACCTCCTTTACCCCTTCCCTCCAACCTTTTCTAGGATGACCCCTACCCCGCCTTCCTTCCCCTACAGATTTATACGCTCTCCAAATCATTCTACTTTGATCCATTCTCTCTAAATGACCAAACCACCTCAACAACCCCTCTTCAGCCCTCTGACAAATACTTTTAGTAACTCCACACCTCCTCCTAATTTCCACACACCGAATTTTCTGCATGATATTTACACCACACATTGCCCTTAGACAGGACATCTCCACTGCCTCCAGCCGCCTCCTCGCTGCAGCATTTGCAACCAATATAAGAGTGTTGGTACACTATACTTTCGTACATTCCCTTCTTTGCCTCCATGGATAACGTTTTTTGTCTCCACAGATTCCTCAACGCACCACTCACCTTTTTTTATCTTCATTTCTATGGTTAACCTCATCCTTCATAAATCCATCTGCTGACAAGTCAACTCCCAAATATCTGAAAACATTCGCTTCTTCCATAATCCCTCTCCAATGTGATATCCAATTTTTCTTTATTTAAATCATTTGATACCCTCATCACCTTACTCTTATCTATGTTCACTTTCAACTTTCTACCTTTACACACCCTCCCAAACTCGTCCACTAACCTTTGCAACTTTTCTTTAGAATCTCCCATAAGCACAGTATCATCAGCAAAAAGTAACTGTCAACTCCCATTTTGCATTTAATTCCCCATAATCCAGTTATATAGTACAATAATTGGGATTCATGGTACTGTTCAGAATACTGCAACTCTCTATTTTCACCAGACCCGAGAAGGAGCACTCTACCAGGAGCACCGTGATGTGGTAACCATTAATGAATGGACAGATCGTATCTACCAGAATACTCCTCTTGAACACATAATTACCAATGTTGTAAGTGGCCGCAAGATGAGAATGCAGAAATACAATCTTGTTGATACTGGTAAGTATTCAGGGTTGGAAATCTTAATTGTTTACAGATTTGGAAATTTTGGTTTAAAAACCACAATGGATATTTCATATCCTTTACTTTTCCTTACAACAATCTAGCCTTTCACATTGAATCTATGGTTCAGTTTTCAATAGATAAACAAAGGTATTTCACTCCAACACTGGCTCTCCCACAGTGTTAGGGTAACCCCCAGAAAAGGTAATGTTCACCATCACTTATTCAGTAGCTGTGTTGTCAAAAGTGTGCAGCCATAACAGTCTAAATAGCCAAACCCACAAATTTACAGAGGTTCCCGATTTGCAGAATTTAATTACTAACAGTTTTTTGCTCTTGGATAGCCTGTGAATGTATAAAATTATCCATAGATTTCAGAAGTAAAATAAAATTTTATGTATTCAAGTAACGTAGCAAAATTTGAGTACAGTGACCAGGTGCAGTAGTTACTAGCTGACCCCCATGTACCCTTCTCACTCCCCCAGTAGCTATAGCACTACATGGAATTAGAGAACACGTTTTTTTTTTTTTTCTAAAGCATCTGCTTACACCTTTTTGCATATGGTGACATGAAATTTTATTAAACTGGTTAGCCAGTATTGAGTCCTAGAGGTGGTAAGCACAAGAAAGCTGGAAGCAGTGATGTTGTGTCTGAGGGCAATGTGTGGTGTGAATGTAATGTAGAGAATCCGTAGTTTGGAAATTAGGAGGTGTGGGGTTACTAAAAGTATTATCCAGAGGGCTGAGGAAGGGTGGTTGAGGTGGTTCGGACATTTAGAGGATGAACAAAATGATGACTTGGAGAGCGTATAAATCCGTAGCGGAAGGAAGGCAGGGTAGGGGTTGGCCTACGAAAGATTGGAGGGAGGGGGTAAAGGGAGGAACTTGGACTTCCAGCAGGCGTGCGTGAGCATGTTAGATAGGAGCGAGTGGAGATGAATGGTTTTTATGACGATGTGCTGTTGGAGTGTGAGCAGGGTAACGTTTATGAAGGGATTGAGGGAAACCAGCAAGCTGGACTTGATTCCTGGAGATGGGAAGTACAGTGCTGACACTCTGACGGATTGGTGTTGATGTTGCAGTTTAACTGCTGTGTAGATGTGTCCCTGGCAAGACTGATGGAGTGAAGGCTGATGAAAGAGTTTCTCCTTTTCTTGGATCACTTTGCCTTGGTGGTAAACATCCAATGTGTTAATAAAAATAACCTTGGTGGGAGATGGTTAGTGCGTTAATTAAAAAAGATTGTAATAATAATTTAGGTAAGAGTTAGAATTAAATGATAGCCTATATTTTTTTTCAGTGGTGTGGAATCCTTGGATTGAGAAAGCCAAAGAGATCCCAGACTTTGGGGAAGAGGAATTTCCCAACCTTGTGTGTGTAGAGGCAGGTCATGTGTCTGCTCCAGTCATCCTTCCACCTGGAACTGTGTTTGAGGCCAGTCAAATCCTGCAAGTCATGTAGAATGTTACGGCATTGTTCACTAACAATAGTAAGACTCACAAGTAGATGGCTAGAGAGTATGTGACAATTTTTCAGTGTTTTAATTCTTACTCATTCAAGCTTTGTGTTGAAGGATATTGAAGTCTAATATCATGGTGTGATATTATGCTTGTGAGTTTTATTATTGTACTTGTAGCTTAGTAATATGTTCGTTTGCGTTCATCTGTCCATGAACTGTGAATGGACAAGAGAGGTCCAAAGTTGAGATTCTATGAGAGTCCATTTAAACTATGGTATCCTTTAGGTAAATTGATATTGGCATATGTCAGTATGACTGCAACCTGCAAATGTAGAGAGAAGCGTTTTGAATTCCATCAGTTTAATTGCATGGTAATTTTTTTTGTCTAGATAAGGAAAAGAAAATTAGTGCCTAATGATGAATTGGATTTTAATATACATTTTCAGGTTGTGAAAGGTGTTATTAACAATTCATGTGGCATTTGCTTCTGAATGGCCACATGTTAATGTGGATCTGTTCTTAAGATTTGTTCTTTGTGTTGTCATTTGTTATATGATCATATTTGTTTTTCTTTTGATGTTTATGTATGTGAGCAGTGTAGAGGCTGTAGTACATGCAGTCAAATAAGAAATTTCTCTAAATCATGTGTTCATTTAAAGTTGTCCCAGAATGGAATGAATATATAGATATATATCATGGTGCTATGAGTGTTGTGTGATGGGGAGACTTTTCATAGCAGTTCCAGAATCCCTCTGGCAGTAATGCAGTCATTATAGAAAAAAAAATTGCAATATAAAGCAAGCAGACATGTGTGTATTGCTAAAGTTAACAAACCATTGAGTACAGAAAGCTAATCCCTATAGATAATTAAATATTTGATCTCAAGTGTAGCATTAAGAAGATAAGCACAGGAGTAAGGTTGTATCCAAAAAATGTAATTAATAACTGGGCAATTATTAGCATTTATCATGGTTGTCATGAGTTTCACAGATTTTTGTGCCCCAGCCAAAGTTTCAAAAAACAAGGTGAAGACAGGGTGACTATTTCTTAATGGTGTTTGTATTTTGTAGTTTGTTGTAGTATACTTGCTACTAACCTAGTTATTGATACTGTAGTCAGGAAATGCTTTTGCATTCTGTAATGGTGCATAATTTGAGTGCTAAAGGGTTGCTAACTATATGGAATAGATGATTTGTAGTTGACATTCTTGAGCTTTCTAATATTGTTAATGGCCCAGGCTTGGGTAGCATGTGGCTTTACTACTCCAGTTTTAAGAGATGTTAGAAAAAAATATTTTTAGTGTTTACATATTTTTTTTTTTTTTTTTTTTACAAAGAATTTAGCCAGCCATTGGACAATTATAATTTTTTTATAGTTAATGTTATATTTGTGTAAGATAGCTTTCCAATCTCTTATGAGATGCATCTTCATTTTGTGAATTTACTAAGGATGCATGTAAAGAGTACTATTTTTTTTTTTAAATTGCAGTTGTAATATTTTTTTTACCATTGCCTGGCATACATGTAGTATATGAAAGTATTATGTAGACTTTCTAAAGCTTGTTTTTGCATTCAGATTTCTGTGGCACAGTGTATAGATAGGGAGAATTGGATCTCGTCTTTAATGCCGGGCAGAGTTTAGAGGGCTACTGGTCAGTATTACTGTGGCTAGTTATTTATCTGATGCCCTGAAGTGGTAAACTCTGAGGATTCTGTCCTTGCCAATGATAGTCTTCATAAGTTGTTTTAAAAACATCATGACCCAATGGTATTGTAATTTGTTGTACTGCATTCCGAATTTGCATTTCTTTTAGATGTCTTATCTTGGTATATGAATTATTTTAAAGCCCCCTCTCTTTCATTGTCTATAGTTTAATATTTAATTCATATCTTTATTTTATATGGTCATATATCATGTATTGATGAATTTCATGCCATGACATTTAAAAATGTTTATAGTGGAAATTTAAACTTCAAAATATAGTCATTAAAAGGTAATTGTTTTCAATTTTCCTTATATTGAATGTTTGATAATGCTTATTACACAATGCTTATCAATAAGTGGACATTAATTATAATTAATGTCCACCCATTCATAAGCATTAAAGGTTTAAAAAATTTTTTGGACAGTCCACAAACTAAGCATGAAATTTTTGGTCTGGAGACTGACTCTGCATATAATTCTTTTAATGGGGTTTCTTGACCAAGGTGAAAGCCCCTTGATTCAAGGAACTAGATCACTTTTATTGAATTGAATCTGAATGCACCCGCTTTCCCTCTTCCTCCCTCTTTCAGCCTTATAAATGCCAAAGTTCCCCTCCTTGGTAAAATATTCCTTTCACAAGTAACCCACACTTTAGAGGAAGCTCATGCCAACGTTTTGGTTTGTTCTAGACTTTGTCACAACTGAGAAAGAAAAAATAGAAGACCTAAAGGCATGTTGGGATTATTAATTAAAAAGGCAGGCATCTACAGAAACAAAGCCAGGACTAAAATTCATGTTAGGAATGTTGTGTATAAGGACTGAATTTAACAGGATGGCATCTGATTTCTAAAGGAAAGGTAAATAAGTTTAGCAGGGGACCACTTAATATGACGGCTGTGAACTCTTTGAACCCCTGTGGTTTAGCACTTCTATTTGATTATAATAATAATGTGAACTCTTTGACAAACAAGAATATTGTCAGTGTCAGCAAGAACACTCGTGTTCTCTGGCCAGTTTCATCAAAGTAATGTGGAGGATAGAAACAAGAAATGAAGTAAACCCCGGAAGAATCAGCAATAAGAGTACATAGTAAGAGTTAGATTCCTATAAAGGGGTATTAGCTGATAAGCAAGTTTGACATCTAAAGTCTGGAAATGTTGGGCAGGCAAAGGAAAGTTTCACAGAAGTGAGTTTGAGAAAGAAGGAAGAGTTTATCATGAGAGCAGACAGTGGAAATTTCAGTCTAGAAATTGTGGGCTGCAGTGCATGAAGAAAGAGTATTGACAGAAGGGGTAGGGTAAGGAAAGAAAATAATGCACATGGCATTGCATTAGTTTGCAGAAAACTGAAAAAGAAGTCTTTTGTAGTGGTGTATACGAATGCCAAGAAAGCAAAAGTTTAATTTCCACTCATCTTGAACTAGTTAGGAGAAAGATTAAGGTAATTGAGGAAAGGTTGGAAGAGACTTAAGTCATGTGGCCAGAGAGCAAAGACATTAACATAGCTAATCCAAAGAGGACGACATCCCCCAATAATAGGAATCAGAATGGCTAATACTGTATTTAAAGGTTAGCAAGAACATAGTATAGAGGAGTCTATATAGCAACACAAAGGTTTGAGAATAAAAGTGAATTTATTGGCCTTTGCTGAGAAATTGATGTAAAGAGGAGTACATTAGTAAAGAGCAACTCAACATCAAGGCTTAGCATCTTGTAGGTTAGATACAGCCATATGTATTCATTGAAGTCTTGAGTGACTGAGGTGAGCAGAAGAAAAACAAGAAAAGGAGGGTTTTTTATCAAGCCAGGGAGCAAAAAGGATAAGACATCCTTTAGAGACAAACATGGTATTCCTCTACACACCATTGAGTTTAAGGAAGCCCATAGAAATAAGGTAAAGGGGGCATAATATAGAAAGTGAACATGATCAGTCAGAAGGGCAGAAATTAGAGAGCAGAAAGTTTTAAGGTTGAAAGTTCTTTTGATGCAATCGAGGATTGGAAACCAGAGTGGTATGTTGTGTGGATCAGCGTAGGGATATGGTTTTTCTAAGGTAATCCTTATGGTTAAGGACAACCACTGAATTGCTCATCAGAAGGAAGGATAACAGTATAAGTAGTGGGAGTGGGCAGCTAGCTGACTAGCTTTCTGGCATTAGTACTAGTGGAGGTAGTCTGGTTCCAAGAGTGGCACCCAAAGGCATGCTTCCTGTCTGGTTTGCCTTTTGCCATTATTAGCTGAAAGAACCCCACAAGGGAAGTGCCTTGATGTCAGTGAGGGGAGACTCTTGATCCAAGAATTTGATCTATTCTCCCTTGGATCAAACCTGATTGTTGTATGACCCCTGTGGGTTTAGTGTTCCACATGAATATAATACAAAATGGTATTGTTGGATCCTGCCTGAGGTTTCAAAAAATCTTTCAAAGATGAAGCTGTGATCACCTTAAAAGTTACTGGCCAACCCAGTAGAGTATAAATAATCATGTGAATATTGTGCCTTTTTATTCTTTAATAATATAAGTTGGGCACTGAACCTGGAGGGGGTCATAGTGCATTTATCAATTTTATCAAAGAAATTGGACCTTCCCTTGGATCGAATCTAATTACCTCCCATTTCTCCAGGTGCTGTATGACCCGTTGGCTTAGCACCCACGAAAGAAGAATAAATCTGATTGTGTAAGCACATGAAAGCACTCAGATTTTATTTATTTTAACTGGTATTTTTGCATATTTGCAGTCTTGTTTTATTGTGATTTCTTCCATATTTTAAATGTTGGTTAAAAGTTGTGTATCTTATCAGAGGCACTTCTGTTTCTGGGTTCTCCCAATATTTGGTATTCTGTTGATTTTGCTATATCTTGTGCAGGCCCTGTCACCTTGTAACAGCCTCTTTCTAGAATGCTACCGATCTTCCCACTGGGCCACCTCTCGTAGGTTTAAATTGTCTTGCTAAAACAGTTTTTTTTTCACATCCTGTTATTCCTTGGACTGTATGCCTATTTGGTTTCTGTATCCCTGAACAGGATAGTCAAATTTGTCTGATTGCTGAATGATCTGGAAGCTTTGCTTAACCTTCTGAAAGCTGCATGTCAGTTGCCTGAGCCCCCTTAACCCTTTAGAGGTCCATGCTGTAGTACTATGGCTTTGAGTTCAGGGTCTGTGCTGTAGTTCTAAGTGTTGAGCTCGGCTCGCTCAGATAAGGCGTGAACAGTAAGTTTGGGCCTAGATATGAAAGAATGGGTCTATACAGAAATTGTGCACCATATAAAAATAAATCCTGCCCCATGCAATGCATGGAAAAAACTGACCATATTTTTGGTTTAACCCTTTCAGGGTTGCGACCCCTGCTCTCAAACTTGGTATCAGGGTTGCAAAATTAAAAAAAAATCTGAAGGCAATAAAACGAAAAGAAATTTGATGAAAAAACTGACGAAATTACGCTTTCACGAATTTTGTCGTGTGAGGTATTTATGCATCGGCGATTTTGTCCACTTTTTCAATTTTAGGCCGATTCTATTGTTCCAGTTGACTAAATTCTTAGCTGTTTGCTAGTAAGTCTTCCATTCAACTTTTTAAACTACCCAATAAAGTGATCAGAAATTGATAATTTGGCCAATTTCACACAATTCAAGAAATGCCAATTTCAAAATTAGGTCCAGAATAAACAATGCAGACATTCCTGGCACTAAAATAACATTTTCTGTTTATTAGTCACATTTCCAGGCCCCTCTTATATGATGCTTTCTTTCCATTTTGAAATTTTATTCACAAAAATAGAAGATTTACTGTTTTGCAGACTACTGCATTATTGTAATCATAAAATTCAGTGCATTCCTAAATGCGTTTTAGACTGGCCAGTTGGACCTGTAATGGACAAGTGACATTTGTTTACTCTGGAATATCGGCAAAAATCAAACATTTCTGCTACTTTGAGCTCAACTTCAAGCTACTTTGTCCTGAAACCAATCAAAATGATCTCCATTTCTGTAATATATCTTCCATTCTATCCAATAAAACCAAGAAACTGAGAATACAACCATAAAAAACCACATGAAAATACACTGCAAAGTTGCTGTTTTAAACACTTTTTTCTCGTGCACTGTGCTGCAGGATTTTTTTAATATGGTGCACATTTACCGCATAGACCCATTCTCTCATATCTCGGCCCAATTTACAGCTCGCAGCTTATTTGAGAGCTGAGCTCATGGCGTTGTACAGTGGGACCGACACTGGCTTCAAAACAGTGTTACAACGGGACCGACCCTGAAATGGTTAAGTATTTACATCGGGAAATACATTCCATCATGCTTGATGCTAGCTGTGCTGTATGACCCCTGTGGTTTAATGCCTTTTGATTATAATAATCCTTGATGCTAGTGAAGAATAATTGGACCAGCTCCACCCTTTAGTTAAACCTCAATGCCTCTCATTCCATCAGTCACTGTATGACCCTACAGGTTTTGTATCTAGACATAAATGTAATGACACTCCTCTAGGACAGAAGTTCTCTGGCTTTTTCCAGGATAAAACTCCCTCAGTCTACTAATACAAATGCCTGGTTGTATTAGATGGACAGAGGGGAATGGGATTAGTGCTGCATTATCAATATAATAATGGGCAGGGGTGTGAATAAACTTGGCCATGTGTTTGTGCCAAACCCTCCCCTTCCAATATGGATGTTAAGCATTTCAGATAGGTCATGGCTAAACTAAATAATGGTTATGAAAAATTGTCCTCAAACTGATTTTTATGCAAATATTACAGTATTACTCATTCCAGCTGAATGTATGTATGCATTTTTTTATTACAAAGATTGAGGTTAATTATTTTGCATGTATGAAAAGGGGTAGAGTGCATAAATCAAAATATGTAAAGACTTCCATGTACCAGGAAATATGATTCTGAACAGTACTATCACTTTTTCTGGAAAGACTGATGAACAATTACAAGGATTATTCAGGATATTTTTGACTGTTTTAAGAGTAAAAATTAAATGTTTAAAATTGCAGGTCAAATATGATGTACAAAAATACCGAGAAACTACTAATGGGTCACTACCCACTATATAGTACTGCACTACAAGTGAAAATTATATGCAAGTATATTGAAATGTCAAGATTGAATACTTTAAACAATCCATTGGAAGACCATGATCAGTGAAAAACTTAACTGGTACCCAAGAAAACATTAAAATCCAATTTTTTTGTTCAACACTAAGAACTGCACATAGTATAATCAGAATAATTCCCTGCATATCAGACATTAATAGTGACAAGAGGTATTCTCCAAGACTTATCAGCAATCAAGTCTGCCATGTACAGCATAATGCTTCCACTTTCAATTAGATGGACTAGATCAGTGATAGTTTTAATGCCTATCAACTTGAAGGAAGGAAAGGAATGAAGGGGTCAATCCACCGTCACTACCAGTAAGGTTACATTACTTTTGCCCCTATTATAGGGTTTTATGCTGTAAGACCCTTGTGGGTTTAGCACTTCTGATTGTAATAATAGGGAGTTTAATATCTGTATAGTATACACAGTTAATCCTTACTGGAGGCTATAATGCAATGGCTCATAAAAATCTGCATTGCGTAAATATTTTCTTCCCCTCTGATACTAAGATTTAGAATGGAGTCATTCTATTTTTATTTTTTTAACCATTATTTTTAAAGTTCACTTCTTGTAGAGATAATCTTTTCTGTACTAATACCAAAATAGATAAATTATTTTGCAAAATGCCTTAATTATAACCACCCATTACTTAACCATTATAAATATAAAGCATTTGGACCTTGTACGGTTACTATTATTAGATGGTGAAATAACATGCAGGGGTAAAAGTTCAAGGTCTCTAATCAAAAGTCAAAAATAACTATAAATCAATCAGCTAATTTAATCATACCTAATAATACTCTGCACTGATTTTAAGTAGTATATAAACTTTCTAATTACGATGTCATACAAAAAAATCTATCCTTAAATATATTCATAAAAAACTACAGTACCATTAAACTTTAATCTTATCTGTCAACTATTTTATGCCATTTTTTCGACTTTACTAACAATAAACCTTTGAAATCATAACAAAACAGAATAACAAAAAAGATCAAACACAGAAACAAAACACTATCTGATTACAGCTTAGTATTAGCCATCTGGTTGAGAGGGATCAAACATACAAATGCACTTAGGATTCCAATACAGTCCTGACTTGTGGTATACCAGTGTCCATACATAAGGAATAAAGAACTCTTCAGGTTCATTTTCTTCAACATATTTGAATTTCAACTCTGGGAATTTCTTTAGGCGATCTTTTGGTAAATGAAGCACACCTTGCTGGATCACTTCCTGTAAGAAAATAAATGGAAACCTGATTTTATTTCAAGGATTTTCTTTCAACACATTTTTGACTTTGAATTACCAAGACAACTGAAGCAGAGAGAAATTTATTTTACATTACAATCAGTGTGGCATTTTCTTTGTTTAAAGTGTCTTTAAATCAGACAACAGCATAAGCCATATTGGTTTAAGCTTAGTTTAAACTGAAATGACACTCCATACCCTACTAATCATCCCTCTCCCTCTTACAACCCATTCTCCCTGCATCCTGCCCTGCATGACCCCTGTGGTTTAGCACTTCTTTTGATAATAATAATAATAGCAAGCATGTGTGAGCGTGTTAGGAGTGAATGGAGACGAATGGTTTTTGGGACATGACGATCTGTTGGAGTGTGAGCAGGGTAACATTGTGTGAAGGGATTCAGGGAAACCAGTTAATTGATTTAGTTGGACTTGAGTCCTGGAAATGGGAAGTACAATGCCTGCACTTTAAAGGAGGGGTCTGGGAGGGACAATTCTCAGCTGTCATATCTGAGCTCCTCTGCAAAGACAGTGATTATGTATGTGTGTGGTGATAGTGTTGAATGATGATGAAAGTATTTTCTTTTTGGGGATTTTCTTTCTTTTTGGGTCACCCTGCCTCGGTGGGAGACGGCCGACTTGTTGAAAAAAAAAAATAAATGAAATGGGTCACTTCATGCAAAGACATTGAATATTTCTTACAAGGAAACAGTAAGCCAACATTGTCCACATACTATTATAACTAATGTATATTCTTGGAAAACTGTTTAAAAAATTCTGAAATTTTCTTTCCCTAAATTTAATTACATTTACACACTAACTTATGAAATTAATGAAGAGATAAAATGAGAGCACAAGGAAATGCTACAAAATGGACCTGGACAAACTACAGAACTGGTCTAACAAGTGGCTATTGGAATTCAACCCCAGTAAGTATAAAAATCACGGAAGGGTAAAGAATACCAGAAATGAAATGCAGGCTCGGGACAAAAACAGCAAACCTCACTCAGGAGAGCAATCTCACATGAGGTACCCATCAACTGAATAACCTCTGCAGCATATGTGCCATGGGTAAATCCACGGGTATTATTACAATCATAAGTGCTAAAAGCACTAGGGTCGTACAGAAATCTAAGAGGAATTTCATCAAGGTGTCATTCACAACACTATATGCCATATCAGACTCATCTTGGAGTACTGTGTAGTACTAGCATGGGACATACACTTCAAGCATTCCAAGAAACGAGAAAGTGCAGCGGTTTGCAACAAGGCTAATCCCACAGGTAAGGGGTATGAGCTAAGAGGAGATCCTGAAAGAAAACTTTGAGATTAGGACAGAATGATCAGGAAAGTCATCATAACAACACACAAAATACTCAAGAGGATTGATAGAGTGGACAGGAACATGACAATAAAAAATTAAAAACTGGTATGTCGGGAAGTAGTTCTTCAATCTCGGAGTAATTAGGAATAGAAATAAGCTGGTTACTGAAGTGGAAGAAAGGATCTATACACAGTTTTAAGTATGATAAAGCTCAAAGAACCAGGTAGCGACCAACTTAAGAGGCAGGGCAAGCTGAGACTCAGCCTCTGAATCCACAAATAGGAAAGTGCAGAGAAAACATGATGAGGCAGAATGGGTTATACAATTCTGCTACCTACTTGTACATCATGGACTCCAGGATCCCTCTTTGTAGTCTCCAAACGACCCATCAGATATGAAAGAACCATTTCTATATTTTGCGTCACATCTTGAAAGTTGGGATGTGTGGAGAAGGGATGGAAGAGATGTCGTTTGTAGAGCAGTGTATAAACCAAGTTGTGGTTGTGGGACAACTGGTGGGTCAGGACAGAGTTCAGAATTTCCAAAACCATACGTAGGACTTCCTCCAGGACACTAACATCACTTAGCTGTGAAAAAATATGTGCATTATTAAATATGTATAAAAATGTCTATTATTGTACCTGGACATGATCTTTTCACACTTTTTTTTTTATGAGATTGATTTGCTAGTTGAACTCTAATCATTTGCTGGCATCCTACTTACCCTGTATGTTTAGCATTTCCTGACATATATAATAAGTTCTTGATTTATGATCATCAGTTTGAATATTCCCACTGATGATATGGCACTCTGTAACCAATTCACTGCAGCCTGGGAAGGCAATTACTCTCTACTTTCACCATAACAATCTCAAGAGACCTTAGGTAATGAAAAATAATAAACTAAACAAATATTACTACATGCTAAAGACTAAAGATTTTCTTCAATCAAGAAGTGATCTCAGCAGTGATGAATTTCTTTATAGCACCTGCTTTCAATCATGTACTTTTATCAATAGTGACACTTGCAGATATATATAACTTCTTTCTTTCTTTCAACACGTCGGCCGTTTCCCACCGAGGCAGGGTGGCCCAAAAGGAAAAATGAAAGTTTCTCCTTTTACATTTAGTACTGTAATATATTCAGGAGAAGGGGTTACTAGCCCCTTGCTCCCGGCATTTTAGTCGCCTCTTACGACACACATGGCTTACGGAGGAAGAATTCTGTTCCACTTCCCCATGGAGATAAGAGGAAATAAGAACTAGTAAGAAAATAGAAGAAAACCCAGAGGGGTGTGTATATATATGCTTGTACATGAATGTGTAGTGTGACCTAAGTGTAAGTAGAAGTAACAAGATGTACCTGAAATCTTGCATGTTTATGAGACAGAAAAAAGACACCAGCAATCCTACCATCACGTAAAACAATTACAGGCTTTCGTTTTACACTCACTTGCCAGGACAGTAGTACCTCCCTGGGCGGTTGCTGTCTACCAACCTACTACCTAGGATATATAACTACCTTTACTATTATTTCCCCATAAAAAATATACCAGTCCCCTAAATACTAATTTTTATTAGTCATGCAGGAATTGCTAAACCTGTATGGGTCATACAACACCTTGGGAATGAGAAGTAAACAGGTTTGATACAAGAAGATAATTCCAATTTCTTGGATTAAGACCCCTTTACTAGTATTAAGGCACTCGAATGGCCTCAAATCCTCAAAATGTTTGCCTCTTAAATCTTTCAACCTACATTCAGCCAGCACCTAACCTTTCCATTTGTGAATGCTCATGTTTCTTTAAACAGTCAAACTCTTGGCCTCCTGAATACTGGATGGAGGTCACACTGAGAAGCCTTTACACAAAGTACTTGCTGTCATTCTCTCAGCACTACTGAATGAGAAAAACAAAGCTTTTGGCAACAGTAGCTGGTTTCCTACCGGTATCAGTCAGCTGTTACAAACATTTTTAGTTTAATGATCTTACACTTCACAGCAATGCATTTCTTTCATTATTTAATATCCTTTTGGAACTATTATTGGTTTAGGTAAAATATAATGTTAAAGTAGGGCAAAATAACTATCTGTACGAGCCATGAAGAAAGCTTGGCATTTTCAAATAAAAGATGATGACTAGGAAGCATGTTCATGCCACCATCCACACCCAACTAGTGCTTGAATTTCACCAGAGTTTGTCTGCCTGGCAGGTGCAATGACTACCACTGGTCAGCATAACAAAGTCTTTTTTGCACATTATCAAATTTACAGTCATTATAAACCTGCTACTATCATGACCAATTCACTCTCACAACCAACCAACCCAGAGAAAGTCCTCATCAGTACCATTGGATGTCTCCCAACAACCATAGAAGATAAAGGGGGTATCTCCATAAGAGGTACAAGGGTCGATATCAGAAACCCGAACAAAATCCTGGGTTATGAGATCGACAGATTACTTAACTCTACCTCACACATCTCTAAAAAAGTGAACCTGGCAAAAGCCCGCCTCAGCCAACTTTTCAGATTCAATGAAGCCCCCCCCCACATCAAGAAGCACCTATATAAGATGATGATCAGACCTCTGTTGGAATACCCTTGCGTACCCCTATCACTAACAACTAAAACCAACAAGCTGCGGCTTCAACGAGTCCAGAACAAAGCTCTCCGCTTTATCACTGGGACCAGATTAAGAGACAGAATCAGAAGTGAAGACCTACATGTACAACAAGAAATCACTGCAATTAATGTAAGGATAGATAAACTAGCGAAAAAACAGCTTTATGACATGCAAGAACTATATGTACCTGACAGAGAAAACCCCCAACCTGTAAACACAACCGATTATGTCATCACCACACCCCCACCGAACCCAAAGAATGACTCTGCAACAAAGAGTTAAGCTCTACATTCACAATGATAACTACCCACGACCAAGAATTCTGAGTGATCTCCCCATCGACCCAGAAGGGTGGATACCTCCAGATCCAGTCTATGTTCAACAGCATAGATAAATACTCCCCATTGATGGGTGACCTACCATTTCCAAATTACATCTTACAACCAGCACTGTAACACCTACGAACTTCCTATATTAGGACACCACCTCAGAAACAGCTTGTTCAGCTCCGGGCTAGCCACCAATAACATCATGAGCCCAGCAACTACCACCTGTTGCAGCAGTAACTGCTTGACCAGCTCCGGGCTACCATCCATCAACACCGAATAGCCCAGCAAATACCACCTGTTGCAGCAGCCTTGCCTGAAGAAAAAAAAAAAAATGTGTACTTCAAATAATATGCTTTCTTCCAACTCAGTCACATGCTGTGAGACAACAGTGTACCTGTGTGCGACTGATGGGATAAAGGCATATCCTCCTCCTAAAATTTACTTATGTATAACTCTACATACACACACACATATTATGTTGCACCAAAGTGGATAGGCCACTTACCTTTACAACCCTAACCTCTCCCCCCCCATCCCACCTATTTCCCAATTTCCATCCTTCTTCCTTACCGACGCTCAGGTCAAATCCAGTTCCAGTTCCAGTTATTCATAATTTGCTCCATATCAGCAGTATCTGTAAATGTATACAAAAAGGGGCATATTCCTACAATTTATGCTATGCTGAAAGAGATGCCGAGTTCTTAGTCAGGCAAGCACCCTCTTGGAAGTGCCTTCCCCTTCCTCCAGAAAATAGGTCCTTGCCCCTAGGTACAAGCTACTCGAACCCCACCACAGCATTAAGGTAACCCAACCCCTCATTCCTTCCATCCCCAGTTTATAAACCCTCTTTATCATCCTATTCTACTGCATTCTCCTCAAATGCCCAAATCACAATAACAACCCCTCTTCAGCCCTCTGAATTTATACCTTTGGTAACCCCACACTGTCTTCTAATTTCTAGGCTCCAAGTTCTCTGCACAATATTTACAACACACACTGTCTTCAAATCTGACATCTCTGCTGCCTCTAGCCTCCTCCTGAGGTCTTGTATATTAATAAATTCATGCAAGACAACTTACAGCATCTGGCATATCATTTTCAGACTCTTCAAGAAGATCTTCAGCCATTTTGATCGACTCACACAGACGGGCATGTCTCTTACTTAGGGTTTCGAACAGACTAACAAGGCGCTGGCATACGTATGGGTGGAGGGACCGGAACTTGCTCGACATGTTGGCCAAGGCAGCTAAACAGTTGGTATGCAGATATTTGTCCTGTTGGGAGGACAACTATTATTATTGTAATCATTGTCATTATGTACTAAACTTATAGGGGGTAATACACAGCCTGGGGATTAGGAGGCAATCAGGTTACATCTAAGGAAGAGGACAGAACCAATTTCTTGGCACCAAATAAGATACAGCTGCATTTAGGGTTTGAAGTCAATCAGAAGAGGCATTCTCTAGTCATTACATGTAAAACAATTTATTTAATAAAATCAGCAAATTTAAATTTACACAGCTCAAAGTGAATGCCAAGTTTTTATTTATCAAAACTCACCAATGGTGAACGTTTGAAGCCGATTAGAAAAAACATTCTCCTGTCACTGATCAGATTTCAATGACTAAGTTTGATAATTTGTCTTGCTTACTTCAAGTGCCAAAAAATGTAAAAAAAAAAAAAAAAAAAAAAAAAACAGAATTTTCAAAATTGATGCTCATCATATCTGTAACTACCACTGCAAAATATATAATTATTAATACTCTTGATTCTTTAGCATCCATTTAAAAAAAAAAGTAAAAGTTTTACTACAAAATCTTCAGTCTGAATTTCACTCTACCATCGTCAAAATAGGAGGCACCGTTTTTTAATGTTTGAAGCTACACTGCTGAGGGAAGTTAGAGAGATACAGATGAAGTTAATGAGAAGCGGATGCATGGTAATTATGTTACAGTACAATTAAACAAGTTAAGACAGGAAGTATGCTACAAAGTGCCCCATAAGATTATGAACTATGTACAGTACAATAAAATGTGAATTTAAGTGATCATGGAAGTTTCACAGTAATCATTTATTATATACTGCACTGCAAGGGTACTTACACCTTTTTTCACTTTAACATTCCACAACTCACCCTCATTTTAGTCATGTTGTAAGTTATAGTTCTTATGACAACAAGAATGAGGAGACCACCGAGAGAGATATCACTGATCAGGCGCTCTGTGTACCACGTGATGTTCTTCAAAGGCTGTGAAGAGGAGATATGTAGTCTAATGATAAACTTTGTTTATACAATATATACTAATTTATCCACTTTTAAATGAAAATTATTGATTTGAAACATAAAACATGTGGAGAAGAAATTTACATCAAGTGGATATTACCTCACTGTCTATAATGAATGTTTGCAATAATAATAATAAAATAATAACAATAATAGTAATAAATAATTTGTTATTTTTGAGTGCCATAACTTTCTATGGAAAGTAGCATTTCAAGAAACTAACACTATACAACAGGCACCATGGTGCACTTCAAGAAAAACACTCATTCCATATGAAAACATCCACAACAATGTTTCAGTAATTTCACAGATTAAGTATTCCAGCATTAAAGTGGTAGCCATTCATTTCATCTTAATAATCCCATTTTACCCTAGGTGCTGTTCAATACTAATTACTGAATAATACTAAGCTATAACATCATGGCACATTCTCGCACTATTTAAGTGCACAATTTATCATTTTTAAATACAGTAAATTAAATAGTTTATAAATGCATTACTTACTATATCATGAATTGTTTTGTTGAATGAATCATCTTCAGAGAGAATGAGCAATATGATAAGTGACATATAAATATGATGGGAGGTGCTGTCTGGTGCATGGTAAAGTGTATGGAGGATTGGTAGAATTAGACTCTCCATGTCTGTTCGGGCTAGGACGTAGGTGCGGAAATCCTCATTTTTGTGGAGGAGGAGGTAAAGGAGCAGAGTTGTCTGGTCGTCATGAAGGTGCATATATAATGTCTTGTATAATGTGGCAAACTCTAATTTGAATGTTGCAACTGCCTGAGTTGGTGTGCTTTCTGCAGGATCTGCAAGTTGAAAATGAATAAAGCTATTATTTTCCTCAACCATAAAATATATAGAGCATCTGAATTTCTTTTACTCAGAAATGGGATAATGCAATAACAACCTGTTAAAAAGATGTAACATGAACTGCCTTGCTTCAAACAAGGAAATAACAACTTGTATGAAAAACTCAACACTTTCAAAGCATAATTTTGGTAAAGCTTGTTATCTGCATCTGGGTACACTAAGAACAAGAGCCTAGTAGATAAAATACAATATTTAAGAATTTTTCAATAAACTTTTATATTACAGTACAGTAAATTATTTAAAATTTTACTTAAATACTTTAAAAACAATTCTTTAACAGGCCTTGGTACTGTACAACATCAGCTCTTAGTCAGTGGTAACAGCCTGGTTGATCAGACCTGATCCACCAGGAGGCCTGGTCCTAGACAGGGCCATGGTGAGTGTTGCCCCTCAAAACACCCTTAAGGTAGACACTTACCAATACAGTATTTACCAGTGTTTAAAGTGCAGCTGCAATCCATGAGAAAATTTGTTCTTTTGAGATTTTGTTAAGCAAGGTGTTGTGGGCCTGGTAAGTTCATACAGTATATTTTTGTTACCTTGGAAAATGGCTAATGCAGTTAAAAAAAAAAAATAGGTCTAATTTGTTTTTTGAATTCGAGACAACTGATGAGAACTGAGTGTTGAGGCAGCCACATTTATATTATTTATACAGTGTTAATTTTGACATTAATACAAAAAAATTAAACAACACAGAGGTTAGGCCGTGAAATAAATTCGAAAAGGTTGGAGGGAGGGGGTAAAGGAGGTTTTGTGGGCAAGGGGCTTGGACTTCCAGCAAGCATGTCTGAGCGTGTTAGATAGGAGTGAATGCAGACGGATGGTTTTTGGGACCTGACGAGCTGTTGGAGTGTGAGCAGGGTAATATTTAGTGAAGGGATTCAGGGAAACCAGTTAATTGATTTAGTTGGACTTGAGTCCTGGAAATGGGAAGTACAATGCCTGCACTTTAATGGAGGGGTTTGAGATATTGGTGGTTTGGAGGGATTTTCTGAACTGTTGTATCTTAGTGCCTCTGCAAAGACAGTGATTATGCGTGAGTGAGGTGAAAGTGTTGAATGATGATGAAAGTATTTTCTTTTTGGGTCACCCTGCCTCGGTGGGAGACGGCCAACGTGTTGAAAAAAAAAACTGTGATAAAATAGGCCTCACATGGTACACAGCTGTCAAAATGAAAACACACAAGAGAACATTTTTAAAAATATGCTCAATATATTTCCCCTCCCCAAAACTTACGTAGCTCGATCACCAGTGCACTCAGCTCACACACCAAGGTCCGGAGTTTGAATCCCCGGTACGGCTGGAAAACATGAGGACGTGTTTCCATAAGACATCTGCTCTCCATGTTCACCCATCAGTATAAAATGGGTACCTGGGTATTAATCGACTGGTGTGGGTCGCACCTCGGGACAAAATTGACCTAATTTGCCCGAAATGCTCTGCATAATAAGCGACTTTCTATATACGTAGTAGTGTGCCATTGATGTCAGCTACGCCTGTATACCTTGTACATGTACTTGTAGAAATAAAGGTTATTATTATTATTATTTTTTTTAAAACGTCATCCGTTTCCCACCGAGGCAGGGTGACCCAAAAAAAAAAAAAAAAACTTTCATCATCATTCAACACTTTCACCATCACTCATACATAATCACTGTCTTTGCAGAGGCACTCAGATATGGCAGTTTAGAAGTCCCTCCAAACTGCCAATATCCCAAAACCCTCCTTTAAAGTGCAGGCATTGTACAGTGGACCCCCGGAAATCGGCCATAATTCGTTCCAGAATGTTGTTTGAGTGGCATTACCGAACGAATTTATTCCCATAAGGACAAATGTAAATTAGATTAGTTGTTTCAGACCCCCAAAAATACACTTACAAAAGCACTTACAAAAATGCACTTACATAATTGTTCGAGTTGGGAGGTGGCTGATTTCCGGGGGTCCACTGTACTTCCCATTTCCAGGACTCAAGTTCGGCTAACTGGTTTTCCTGAATCCCTTCACAAAATATTACCCTACTCACACTCCAACAGCTCGTCAGGTCCCAAAACCCGTTCATCTCCATTCACTTCATCTAACACGCTCACGCAATATACAGGGTTCAAAAAAGAAACTTTACCAATATAGAATGCATATGTCATTTTAGGTCACTGTTTTTCTTTCTGCTTCAGTGATCATTATGTACAAGAATGGTGTTCACATTACAGTATTTCTTATGTTTTTAATGATCATGTATTCACATCATTTTCATATACAGTGGTACCTCGGGATACGAACTTAATTCGTTCCAGAAGGCTGTTCAAGTGCCGATACCGAACGAATTTGTTCCCATAAGGAATAATGTAAATTAGGTTAATCTGTTTCAGACCCAAAAAATATACAGTGGTACCTTGAGTTACGATGGTCCCCAAAATCGCCCTTTTATGTAAGTTTATTTTTTTAAATGCTTTTGTAAGTATATTTTGGGGTGTAAAAGTACTAGTCTATTTTACATTATTCCTTATGGGGATAAATTCGTTTGGTAATGGCACTTGAACAGCATTCTCGAACGAAAAAATATCGTAACTCGAGGTACCACTGTACTTACAAAAGCACTTACAAAAATACACTTACATAATTGTTCGAGTTGGGAGCTGCTCGTATGCCGAGGTACCACTGTACTGTAGGAGCTACAGATCAACATTCAGCATATGATAGATGGCATATCAAGAGACATTAAAACAAATGTTCAATAACATGATTCATCATGAAAACTTATTCATAAACCTTTAATGGTCAACACATTCAACACCTTTTTTAATTATCTAATGAACATGCATTCTCCATGTGTTCCATCTTTTTCTTAACACTGTATGGGGTAAAGTAGCTGGGACTGATGGAATCAAGACAGAAATATTAAAAACAGGTGGGAATATAGTTTTGAAGTGGTTGGTGCTTTTGTTTGCAAGACAGTAATAGTCTGAATGATAGTGAAAGTGTTTCTTTATCGGGTCACCCTGCCTTGGTGGAAGACGGCCAGTGTGTTAAAAAATGTAAAAGGAAATTAAAAGTCAACATAGGAAAGATCAAGGTGATGAGCATAATAAAAAAAAATCTAGGTAATAAAGGATTGGATATCAGGTTGGAAGGAGGGAGTATGCAGGAAGTGAACGTGTCTACGAAAGACAAGGTGAACCATAGAATTGATGAGGGATGAAAAGGTGGGTGGTGCATCGAGGTATTTGTAGAGACAAAAAACATTATCCATAGAAGCAAAAAGGGGAATGTATAAGAGTATTTTGGCACCAGTACTCTTATATGGGAAGGGTTTTGGATATTTGCTGTTTGGAGTGACATCTGAACTGTTGTATGTGCACACCTCTGCAAAGTGATGTGTGTGAATGATGGTGATTTTTTTTTTTTTTTGCCTCAGTGGGTGACAGCGTGTTGAAAAAAAATTCTGACTACAAAGTCTACTCAATCAACAGTTCATCTAGTCACTCCAGGATAAGAGAGGTCACCAAGCAGGGAGAATGGGAATGAAGTAAAATTGTTCTCTAATTCATTCTTAAGTCACTAGGTAAAAATTCCTTTAAGTAAACAGTTGCTATGCAAGAGGAGATTTTACAAAGTCAAAGGATTGATATTATATTAAAAATACTGCTGGAAACCATAAGAATGACAAATGTAAAAAGCTTTTGAATCACTATCATCAAAACAGTATGCTGCTGTGGAGAAGCCTTCGCCTGAGATCAATGGCATACACAAACAAAATGAGATGGGGATAGACTATCTCTCAATAGTGTGAATTTTATATGAAAATATTACCAAGTTGATCAGCATTACTTTAAACACATTCACTTTAATCATACAACATTAAGAATTCCTAAACAATGATTAGTTACATGTACAGCATTATACAGTACTATTACTAAACTTAATAAATAATTGTCAATTTTGAGAGATACCATGAAAGTTCTGTGCATGAAGTAGTGCTTGCCGGTATGGATTTCTTGTAGTACGATCAGCTGTATAGTGGTTGGCAAGCACCAAAAGCAGCAGTACACTCTGTGAGGCTAAAGGAGACTCTGGACCTTTTTTACTTGAGTCTTCTCCACTTCCAACTAACCCCAAGGTCAGCACATTCCATAGTCCAGCTGAAGAGGAAGAGCAATGTAAGATAAAAATTCAATAGAAAACACACAACTTCAACATGTACTGTACTGTATTTCTTAATACAGTGTCCATTTTCCACCAAGGTAGGGTGACCTAGAGAAATAAAATATTCACTGTCACTCCTCATTCTCTAGCTGTCTTTCTAGAAGCACACAGATATAATGAATCAAAATAAAGATACAGTACTTGATTACAATATTAGAGGAAAGTCACATCACCCTAAAGTGCTTATTTATATAGTAATTACTGTATACATGAAAATGACCAGTTCTACTGTTCTATATACTGCACTTACAGTAATAATCTTGGTATTACCAAGTAATATACAATAATTTCCATTTTCAAGTACAGTAAATTGCAGGATTCGAGACAGTTTTAATCCAATACAAATGAACCAAATCTTGTGACTTCCATTCTTTTACAATCCTTGCAAAGAAAACTGTATTGTGTGAACTAGAAAATATAGGCTTCCACACATTCTCTATTATATGTCTGGACTGTACATACATTATACATTGCATGCCTCTCATATCTGTACAGTACATATAAAAATTAAATAAAACCTAACCAGAGGCCAAATGCTCATTGTTACCCCCTCATGAACACTTGGTTTGAATAGGTGTCTAAAGCTTTTATCTTATCTGAGGTTATATCCATCCAATCTTGAAAAAAAAAATGTTTGGAAATCACCTGGATGCATCCATTTGACAAGAGAACAGGATTATTTAAAAAATAGAGCAAAATATGGCAATTGTACATAACTGTGAGCATTGGTATAGAGTTTCATGCCTGGTGCATAATTTTTTTTTTAGTTGGGTGAAGTAATGTGTCACTAATATGTCGGGTGAAAATACTAACAATGATAAATTCTATGGAACTAGAAGAAACAACGTTGTATATTTAACTGATCTTTATATTATCCATATTCCTGTCCCCTTAATAATGGATATGCAAGTGCCCACTATGTACAGTGGTACCTCGAGTTACGATATTTTTTCGTTCGAGAATGCTGTTCAAGTGCCATTACCAAACGAATTTATCCCCATAAGGAATAATGTAAAATAGACTAGTCCTTTTATACCCCCAAAAATATACTTACAAAAGCATTTAAAAAAATAAACTTACATAAAAGGGCGATTTTGGGGACCATCGTAACTCGAGGTACCACTGTATATAGTAATAATATGATTTCAACAAGCTACCATTGTTGTAACAGTGTAAACATGTCTACTACAGGAACATACAGGCTAATCCAAGTACAACGCTGCCACCTTCAGATTTAACAGGCTGCTTGTCTTGGGCCATGAAACGCTTTAACAAAGTCTTGACAAACAGACAGGCATGAATGGAAGCACGGCCAGTCATTAGCATTCTGTAAGAAATATACAAAACATAATTCTAAGAGAATTTATTCTACTATTCATAAGGTATACTGCAAATGAAGAGAAGAGACAATTTTAAATTAATCTTTACAAACATACAATCTTAAATTTCTGAAGCCAATAACACAAATTCATATATAAATAGCACATATTGTACTTTTTGAACTTAATGTAGTATATCATATGCCATTATTCATGTACAATATGGTATGACTGCTACAAAGTTAAATTTCATGATGTTAAGTAAAAGGACACAAATGCAACTAATGTGACATTTTATTGTGGCAACGTTTCGCTCTCCAGGAGCTTTTTCAAGCCGTTACAAGCAATACATGGACACAGAGGGTATATATATACTCTCCAAGTGAGGTGTAATACTAGTGGTGGTAGAAGTAGTAGTGATATAAGTTGTAGTAGTAGTAGTAGTAATACAATAAGGTAGAACAATAAATTTGCACATGAGTAAAAGGTGATAAAACAATTACATGGGTAGTATAAAAATAGGTTAGACAAATATTTCTGCTGGAGGTTGGAATAGAGAAGGCCTGTAGGAGTGTTCCACATTTACGATGTGCTTGTGTTGAATTAGCAGGAGAGACTATGTGATGGTAGGGTTCACTGTTTTCAGGAGGATTCTTGCCAAGACTTCAGAGATGGTGAAGCTGTCTTTGTTTTGTTTAATTGTGTTAGAAACAGCGATAAGTGCCGATTCAAGGCACTTGCGTCTACGGAAATTAGTTTCTTTGATTACTAGTCGGGCGTCTTTGAATTTCATGAGATGATTGTTGGAATTTCGGTGTTGTACACAGGCGTTGTTCAGGTTATCGTTCCTACATGCATTAATGTGTTCATTGAGGCGTGTTTCGAGGTTTCTTGCTGTTTCTCCTACATAAATTCTGTCGCAGCCTCCACAGGGTATAGTGTAGACCCCTGCGTTGACTGGTTCAAGGTGCTTGGATTTTGTCCTGGTTAGATCCTTTATAGAAGTACTGGAAGCGATGGCGACTCTAGTGTTAGCTTGTGCAAATACTTTAGAAATGTTGGATGCAACCTGGCTATTGGGAAGAATTATAACTTTGTTTGGAGTGGTGTTGACGTGTGGAGAATTAATGGTCTGAAGAGCTCTTTTCTTGCAATCTTTGATGAAAAAGGAAGGAAAATGTAAATCAGTGAAGGTTTGGTGAATGTATTTACATTCCTCGTCAAGAAACTCAGGACTACAAATTCGGTAAGCTCTTAGGAAAAATCCGATGATGATACCTCTTTTGGTCTTAGTATCTTGACTGGAATAGAAGTGTGTGAGATCATTTTTATTTGTAGGTTTCCGGTAAACTTGAAATCTTAGGTTGTTATCTACTTTGTGGATGAGGACGTCTAGAAAGGGTAGCTTGTCATTGGACTCTTCTTCTAGTGTAAACTGGATCGCCGGTTCAACTGCGTTGAACGGCGGTGGTGACGATAATATTTGGGTCATTATCGTCACCACCGCCGACAAAGGAGGTGGAGTCGTCATACTCAACACCAGTGAATACAACACTAAAATGATGGACCTTTTGAATGACCAATCCACATACGAACCCATCAACACACAACAGTGGGAAACACTCACAAAAGATTTCCTATACAAAACCAGACAAATACTGAAACGCACCAGTGAAGGAAAGAAACTTCTGTACTTGATACCCAGCAACCCTAAACCAGCCCACATGTATGGCCTACCCAAGACCCATAAGCATAATATTCCTCTCAGACCAATCACATCAGGTATAGGCAGTGCACCACACAAACTAGCCAGAGTTCTTGCCAAACATCTTTCCTGCCTTCTGGGGACCATCAGCCCTGCTCATCTTAAACATTCAGGCGACCTTCTCAACCGCATCCGAAATCTCTCCATCCGAAACAAGAAACTAAGCAGTTTGGACGTGACTTCCCTCTTCACTAAAGTACCTACCACACAAGCCATCGAGGTTCTACGACGTAAAGTCAATCAGGACCTTACCCTTCCTCTACCTCCCGGAGATTTTGTTGACCTTATTGAACTCTGTGTTAATTTCAACTGTTTTTCTTTCAATAACAGGCTCTACAAACAAACATACGGCATGGGAATGGGGTCCCCCATCAGTGCCGTCTTAGCTAACTTGTACATGGAACACCTAGAGGCTGAACACTTCGCCAACATCATCCCCTCAAGCGTCACTTGGTTACGTTACGTAGACGACGTCCTCGTAATAACTCCCAAACGTTTTGATGTACGGAATCTTCAGGCAAGGCTCAACGCAGTTGAACCGGCGATCCAGTTTACACTAGAAGAAGAGTCCAATGACAAGCTACCCTTTTTAGACGTCCTCATCCACAAAGTAGATAACAACCTAAGATTTCAAGTTTACCGGAAACCTACAAATAAAAATGATCTCACACACTTCTATTCCAGTCAAGATACTAAGACCAAAAGAGGTATCATCATCGGATTTTTCCTAAGAGCTTACCGAATTTGTAGTCCTGAGTTTCTTGACGAAGAATGTAAATACATTCACCAAACCTTCACTGATTTACATTTTCCTTCCTTTTTCATCAAAGATTGCAAGAAAAGAGCTCTTCAGACCATTAATTCTCCACGCGTCAACACCACTCCAAACAAAGTTATAATTCTTCCCAACAGCCAGGTTGCATCCAACATTTCTAAAGTATTTGCACAAGCTAACACTAGAGTCGCCATCGCTTCAGTACTTCTATAAAGGATCTAACCAGGACAAAATCCAAGCACCTTGAACCAGTCAACGCAGGGGTCTACACTATACCCTGTGGAGGCTGCGACAGAATTTATGTAGGAGAAACAGCAAGAAACCTCGAAACACGCCTCAATGAACACATTAATGCATGAAGGAACGATAACCTGAACAACGCCTGCGTACAACACCGAAATTCCAACAATCATCTCATGAAATTCAAAGACGCCCGACTAGTAATCAAAGAAACTAATTTCCGTAGACGCAAGTGCCTTGAATCGGCACTTATCGCTGTTTCTAACACAATTAAACAAAACAAAGGCAGCTTCACCATCTCTGAAGTCTTAGCAAGAATCCTCCTGAAAACAGTGAACCCTACCATCACATAGTCTCTCCTGCTAATTCAACACAAGCACATCATAGATGTGGAACACTCCTACAGGCCTTCTCTATTCCAACCTCCAGCAGAAATATTTGTCTAACCTATTTTTATACTACCCATGTAATTGTTTTATCACCTTTTACTCATGTGCAAATTTATTGTTCTACCTTATTGTATTACTACTACTACTTATATCACTACTACTTCTACCACCACTAGTATTACACCTCACTTGGAGAGTATATACAGTGGTCCCTCGGTTTTCGCCGAAAATTCGTTCCAGAATGCTGCTCAAGTGCCATTACCGAACGAATTTACTTCCTTAAGAAATAATGTCACGTAGGTTAGTCTATTTCAGACCCCCAAAAATACACTTGCAACAGCACTTACAAAAATACACTTACATAAATGTTCGAGTTTGTAGATGCACGAAAACTGAGGGACCACTGTATATACCCTCTGTGTCCATGTATCGCTTGTAACGGCTTGAAAAAGCTCCTGGAGAGCGAAACGTTGCCACAATAAAATGTCACATTAGTTGCATTTGTGTCCTTTTACTTAACATATTGTCGGTAATTCTAACAATATTATTAAATTTCATAATGCTTAACAACATGATCATCGTAGATTTGCACACATACTTGAGAATAGTTAAGTAGCACAGCTCCCCCGATGCAAAGACCAGAGCTGATGTGAGAACTAAGAGTGTGGTTGTGGCTTCATGGTGAAGGGAGTATGTGAGGTCAACCAAAGGTACATCCACTATAATTTCAACTAGGCTTGTCACCAGATCCTCCACTAGATTTGAATTATCTTCTGGTAATGTACCTGATTTGATTAACAAAGGAATTAATAATCAATTAAGAGTTGTCTTCCATGCAGGTTTTAAATACACACAACAAAATAGATGTCAACTAAAAGGCATTACTGTAATGAGTTCTGGAGCAAGTACTGTAAATGCATTTTTTTGGTCTTGTGGAAAATAGATAATGTATTAAAAAAATTGTACTATGCAAGCTATATAAATACTGTATAGTAATGCAGTGATTATTTTTCACCAAGACATGGCAGCTTGCAGAAGAAAAACACATTCACTATCACTTTCTTCCTAACAGCCTCTATAGCAGCACAGGCATCATGGTCCAATGTTGACCAACTGAATAGTAATGTCTCGATAAGACTTTCAAAGTACAGGCACTGTACTTCCTACCTCCAAAATTCAGTTTCCTTGAATCTTTCATAAATATTTTAACCCTTTGAGGGTCCAAGCCATAGATCTACGCATTGTCCACAGGGTCCAAGAATTTTCAAAAATTTGTTTTATTTTTTCTTATGAAATGGTAGAGAATCTTTTTCTAAAGGTAATAAAATAAAAAGTACGAAATTTGGTAGAAAACTGATGAAATTACACTATCGCAAATTTGACTGTGTCAGTGATATTTACATTTCGGCAATTTTGCCTACTTTGACCCCTATTTTAGGCCAATTACATTATTCCAGTTGACCAAATTCTTAGCTATTTTGTTAGTATTACTTCTATTTTATTGATTGAGCACAAGAAACTGCCCAATCAACTTTTTCAAGTAGCCAATAAAGTGATCAGAAATTGGTAATTTTGCCAATTTCACACAAAGTTCAAAATATTCCAATTTCAAAACAGCGTCCAGAATAAACAATGCAGGTATTCCTGGCACTAAAATAACATTTCCTCTGTTTATTAGTTATGTTTCCAGGCTTTACACTTGAATTCCATTTTTATTTTTTATTTACATAAAGAATTTTTATTCACACCAAAAAATAGATGAATTACTCTTATGCAATAAATGCCATTTAATGGAAGTGAGACAGAGTAAAATCAAGCCACATGAAGAATATATACTGTGATGTATAAGAATGGTATACAATACCGACAAGATGAAATTAAGACATGTGCAACATCTGCTACAGAACCTCCATGACTACGGTACTCTTCACACCTACTCCAAGGCTGAGGGACTGATTACCTCATCTGTATATAGTTCTACTGTCTGCAATTATGTTCTAGAATTTGTATTGATTAAGCCACTGGATGGCAAAACGTCTACAATAAAGATACCCAGATGTTGCACATGTGTCTTAATTTCATATACTGTGATAAAATATTGAAAGTACGTATCAGAGAAAGAGGGCTCTAGTAACAAAAAAATTGTCACTGAAAGATCATAAAAAACTGAGAAACTTTTATATTACTTTGGCAAATTATAAAATAGCTTTTAAATATATTGATGGAGAAATGCTAAAAAACCTGTTTACAACATTTATTAGGTCACAGTTGGAATATGCAGTGGTGATGTGGTGTGTGCACACGCACACGGGCAAGCACACACAGAAAAAATGGATAAGTTAAAAAGTTCCCCCCCAAAAAAAAAAAGAGCTGCAAAATGACTATCAGAGTTTTAAAAAAAGTTATGTTGAAAGGCTGATTACTAAGATGCCCCTGTCGGCTGATAGGAGGGAGAGAGGAGACATAACATTTTTGTTTTAACTTCATTGGCCATCTCCTATTAAGTTAGACTGACATAAGATCGTAAAAGGACATGAGAGGTTAGATAGAGAGAATTTTTTAGTACCTGCAGAAGAGATAACAAGAGGCCATAGTTGTAAATTGAGGAAAAAGTGAAAATGAAAGGATACTAGAACTTTTTCTTCACAGTTGTAGATCAATGGATTGAATTAAATGATGATGTAACAAGTGCTACAACCATTGGAAATTTAAGAAAACTTACATATAAACAAATTATTGAAGCTGGCATACCATGAGTATAGCTCAGCTACTGTAACTACAAACAGGCAAGAAATAGGTAATTACTGTACATAACAATCTGCTAGCTGATACGATTGCTCACTCTAGTTCCTATGGTATGTCTCACCTGTGGATGGTGGAGGTGTCTGCAGAACTTCAATTACTTCCTCTTCTGACAAATGTTGAACAAGTAACTTACATACACAACGAACAATAAAGAGTGCATTGAATGCTTGCCATGTGAACACACTGCTGTAGAGAAAGAACTAGATGTCATGGGAAATAATAATCATGAGAGAGTACTGCTGGAGTACAGTGGTCCTTCGGTTTTCGCCGAAAATTCATTCCAGAATGCTGTTCAAGTGCCATTACCGAACGAATTTACTTCCTTAAGAAATAATGTCACGTAGGTTAGTCTATTTCAGACCCCCAAAAATACACTTGCAACAGCACTTACGAAAATACACTTACATAAATGTTCGAGTTTGGAGATGCACGAAAACCGAGGGACCACTGTATTACTATTAAAAAATATATACAGTATACAGCACAGTAAATGCAGTACATACCTACTATAAAACTGTTTCATCAGACATAATATATAAACACTACCAGTGGCTTTCCTTTAGCTCATCACTTACTTGTCACACTGTGCTGATGCTTTGAGCTCAGTTGCTCTGGAGAGGAACACACGTATGAGGGCTGCAACATTACCACTGGTTGCATGGTTTTGCAGAAGTTCCATGTAAAGTGACGTCACAGATTCCTCCAAAAGACGATGGTCTGCACTGTAATTTACCACCAATAAACAAGGACGTATAATTTTTTTCTTGAAAAAAACAACAACAACAAAACAAGAAAAAACAAAGATAATACAGAGTAAGTGATGGAATAAAAACAGATGAGGCTGTCACACTAATTGGAAAACTATGTAATTTAGTTAGACATGAAAGACATTGATTACAACTAGTCATACATTACTGTATTTAGCAGTTCGAATAAATAAAAATTACATTCTTAAAGTGGGTGATGATAAAATCAGGCATTCTATTTAAAATACATGTACAGTAGAACCCCCTGTATCCGCGGATTCGGTTTCTGTGGTTTTCAGTTATCAACGGTTTACTGTAGCCTGAAAATAACCTTTAATTTTGCTTAATAATGGCTGCAAAACACAAAAGTAGTGATGCTGACAGTTCTTCAAAGCCTCATAGAAGCCATGAAATACTTCCTAATTCCTGACTTATTGTGAATAATTTTTTACTTAAATTTTATCTTAGGTATGTATGTAAACGAAAAAAAATTATATTAGAGGAAGGTGCAGGGTCACTAAAAGTATTATCCAGAGGGCTGAGGAGGGGTTGTTGAGGTGGTTTGGACATTTAGTGGAGGGAAGGCAGGGCAGGGGGTCATCCTAGGAAAGGTTGGAAGGAGGGGATAAATAAAGTTTTGTATGTGAGGGGTTTGGACATTCAACAGGCATGTGAGAGCAGGTTTTTATGATAATGTGCTGTTGGAATGTGAGCAAGGTAACATTTGTGAAGGGATTCAGGGAAACTGGTTAGCTGGACTTGAGACCTATAGGTGGGAAGTACAGTGCCTGCACTCTGAAGGGAGGGGTGGGGATACTGCAGTTTGGAGGGGCATCTGAACTGTAGTATTGGCACACCTCTGGCAAGAGAGATGGAGTGAGTGAAGGTGAATTTTTTTTTTTTCAGTCACCCTACCTCAGTAGATGACCAGTGTGTTAAAAAAAAATCTATCCTCATCTTTCCAGTTTAGAAAAATAATATTTAGCAATGAAATTCTCTATGTAACCTAATACTATAATGAATCCCTAACATAAATAAACGAAATTCTTACCTTGTATCTGGTATAGAAAATGTGAATGAGAGGAGTTGATTCCAAAAGGGATCATTAGCAGTAATGACTTCTGTGCTGACGAATCTCTTAAGATACTGGTTGGAGGCCAGGTCACTAATACTGCTGCTACCAGCCCCCATTTTGGTAGCTTGTCAACTCCCTCAATATCTCAATTTTGTAATGTCACACTTTTAATATCACAATTCATTATACAATCTGAAAAATACAAGATGTATTACTAAAATTCTAAAGCAATTTTATATCCATCTATGTATATCTAGTTATATCTCTTATGCACATGCACACACACAAGAAAAAATATTTATATAATGTATAAATAAAAATTCCTGCACCCTTGGTTCCTAAGCTTTGCTGGACCAATAGAGATCAAATAATAATAATTCAACAATGCATCTCTAACCCATTAATTACACACCTGTCTCTCTAAAGCACCATGAACTTCTAGAAACTCAAATTAAACATTAGTATAAATGAGACAGGTTTATTAAATAGTGTACGTACTTACAAAGAACGTTGCCGTACTACTGCTCTTAATTATTATTATAATCAAAGAAGCGCTAAACCACAAGGGTTATACAGCTACTGCTTTTAAAAGTGGTAAATTTATAGTGTTTTACTGGAACTATGTATAGTGCTAATCACAAAGGTTAAGAAGTTAAGGGTTGTTAGGATTAATGCCTGTTTCAAGGTTGACTCTTTCATCATGGATTTGTGGTGCTACAGAGGAGGGTACATGTGGGGTACTTGAAGGTGAAACCACAGGATTTTCAGATGTAGGTCTACTGCCATGACACATTCTTCTTGGTTAGCTTTTTTAAACATTTCATTCAAGCAAAGTTGTTTCATGTGCTTTGATTTTTTTTTTACCCTGTGTAATTTTTAATGCATCAAATAAAAATTAATTAACTCTTGTCCTGTGATGAAGGAATGTTGTTCTAGCCCTTGGATTAATTCACCTGACAACTCAATTAACTTATCAATACCTATGGCTATTGACAAGTTAATATAGTTATAGCTTGGGTTAAATGTTAGCAAAATATGCACAAAATGAAGGGATCACCACCAATAACTGCAGTGTAAACAATATAAGTCAGCATGCACTACATAATGCCATTTGTGGCTGCCCTAGTAATTTTACTCAGGCTAAAAGAGGTGCCAGACCATCCAGTGCTGGAAAATCAGTGCTGTACTTGCATATGTTATTTGCAATGTTAACGCACTTGTTATGGAGAAGTCTTGATATGGTGCTATGTACACCAATATAAAAAAATATGAATTATGATAAACAGCTGAAAACACTAAAGCTGCCTACACTGGTTAATATGTACAAAAAAAAAATGTACAACATACCAGCCTATGAACAATGTATACAAGATTAAGTAAAGATGTTTTAGTAATATACCTTCAACAGACATAACAAGAAGCCACAGATGTAAATTAAGACTTATTTCCATTGGGGTATCTTTATTATGCCAGTCAGTGGCTTCCTCAGCCAAGTACAGAGAAGAAAGGGACTGATTACCTCAAACTCCTCCTGGTCTTCCACCATTCTTCTCTGTACTGGACTAAGGAAGCCACTGACTGGCAAAACATTTCCCTAATAAAGATACCCAAATGTTACGGAAGTGCTTCACTCATCAATTTATAAGGATAAAACTATATAAACAAAGGACCCAAATAGAAAATAGTCAATGCTCGACTTTACTGCAATATCCTTTATGTATAAAACTTGTTAACTGATGCTGATAAGTAGTTAAAAGAGAGACCTGAGAAAACACTAGAGCATATTTAACAGAAAACATTTCCGTCCTGGAACCTTGATTACATCTATCATACAAGAGTCAAGAATGACAGTACATATAGGTATAAAAGTGAGGTGAGAGTCAGGTAGTGACCTGATAATGTTATATTAAAACCACTGTAAGTGGGAAATATTATTACATTCACGGGGGCGCGCTAAACTAGCAGGGAAGAGAGGCAGTGCCTAGAACGAGAGGCATTTAAATTCAACTCAAGGAGAGGAGTGAGTGAAGTAACTTTATTTAGGCACAGGTACATGTAAGTACAATTATCATACATTGTGTAAATTACGTAGGATAAACCAAAAATAGTCAAAGTGACTTATTTCCATAGAGATTCCTTGAAAGGACAAGATCCAATTCATTAGATCAAAAGCCCCTCGCCAGCACAAGGGAGCCGTCCCTGAGAAGAGGAGTGATAAATCAAAATAAAGTTACTTAGAGAGTAGTGAAGGAGTGTTGACTGCCTCCAGCTGAGTGTAAACACGTCGACTGCTGCTGACGTCACAATAACAACACTACAAACCTAATTATTATTTACTATTATATACTATTATGTACGTATTAATGGGGGTAATCTCTAAACCTGTATGGGTCATACAGCACCGGGGGACTGAGAGATAATTAGGTTTGATTAGAAGGAGAGGGAAGCCTCAGTTGCTTGGGTTAAGAGACTTTCATTAGAAGAACCCCAGTGGAAATAAGTCACTTTGACTTTTTTTGGGGAGTTATCCTAGTTAATATACACTATGTACGATAATTGTACTTATGTATACCTGTGTCTAAATAAACTTACCTAATTACTTATTTAGGAAAGCACTTTCCTCTAAGACACTACCTACCTAATACATTTATTGATATATTAAAAATGAAAATAAAAAAATACACACGAAAACACCTAAAAAACACACACACACACGAAATGATCTACAGAAACAGCATAAGTATATGGCTATGTATACATTACCTTTATTACCCTTAATGTTTTTAATTTTTGCAAAGCGATGTTTTTTTTACGTTTTTATATTCTATTTTCACCATTTTTAAGTGTATGGGTCATCATGTTTGATCCGAGGAAGTTGAAGATGGACCAGGCCAAGATATGAGCATTATTAACAATAAAACTAAAATACAAATTGTTTATTTCGGGAAACAACAGCAGATAATGACCATGACAATGATAGTGACAATGATAGTGCCTGTGGGGAATTGTGAGAGAAGTCTATCTGGGACACCGCCACTAGCAATAAACAAACTCCCAGGGAGATGACCGACTCGTATAAATTTTACCGCAGTCATTCCCTTTAAGGTATGTGAGAACTTTACCCGCTCCTGGCCGCACCGAGGGGGTACCTTCAATATTCTCGTATTCCCACTGCACTCTGGACCAGTATAAATAAATCTGAGAAGATCATGTATTATAATTATATAAGGTTAAATTTAAGTGGACTGTATGGGTAGTTAAACAAGTGATCACTCAGGAGAAGAGATAGAGTACAGACAGCTAAATCATCATGACCTACACTCACCTAAACAGCATCATAGTGGTGTATCGTAGATCGTTGACCTAGCTAAAGTACATCTACTGTGCATAACAATATCATTGGCCAACAATAAAGTAAACACCAGCAGACTACTTAGCTTTAGATGAGGGAGTCGTTCCGTTGTTGACGTCCTCCTGCGATCTGATTCGATCGCGATGGTAATAACGGTCTCGTCGAGTCAAGAAAGATTAATTTCCGTACACTCTCATACGCCCACGAGACTGAGCGTTCGTTAACATGTGGTTGGTCGGGGTAGCGAATCAGATCCTCGCACTAATCCGACCGTTTGTACTGTTTATACGTATAACTTTACATATTACGTGTATCCTGGCTTAATGCCCCACTGGTTTATACACATTCACAGTCTCGATACTTGAATTTCGAGTAGATAACTTGCGATATGTTAGTTCATTTCAATCACATCCAATATGGCGGTCGGGGTATGGCGTACCCAAGCCAGATTCGCTCGATGCAATCAACCCCGGATTATTTACAACTCGGTTTCACTATATTCCATTTCCCACAGTTCATCGAATATATTACAGTCTCTTCTAAGATGAACTCCCCAACATCAGGGTACGACTTTATCCTGCCGTATGGTCACTTCACTCAGTTCAAATAGGCCTATGGCCACGTCACTTCGCCGGTGGCACCTTATTTCACAATTATTGTCCGATTACTGGACCTCCTGGACCGATTGTCCCACTTGAAATTCCCCGCGCCACTGGATATTCCTCCACATTACGAAAGGAGGTAATTAAATCAGATTTGGCGGACATAATCTCCAAATTCGGCTCGCCATCGTCACCTGAAATCGGGTCGCTAGGCGCGTCGTTCACTCTCTCCCTATTCCCCTCTCTGCCCCTCCCTGCCCAGCTGACTGCCCACTTCACGAGGCATCTCGCGCATGCGTGTGAATTCGTTGGTTCCTTTCAGTTAATGCTAAGCCACCAGCAACACAGCAATGATATCTATTCATATTGGAAAGTTTATCAATTACAACTTTCGGAAAATACCAATATTTTCCACACTGCGGCCGGGCAGAGTTCGTTGTCAGACGATTCAAATTGTATCTCGTAAATTTTTACGACTATTTTGCACGTACACAATCTTGCTGTTTTTCGTTACGAATCCACTGCAAGGATACCTCATTATCAGACCAAATTGTGGTGTCGCTAATATTTATCTCCGGCAATTTACTCCGTAAATAATCAGCTAATTTGACACCCACATAAATGGCAGTTAATTCCAACTGAGGTAAAGTACGTAATTTAATGGAGCCACTTTAGTTTTAGACATGACAAGAGAGATATATTTATCACCTTGAAAATAAGCGACTGCTCCATACGCCAATTTAGAAGCATCGCAAAAATGCTGAGTGTATTTTCCACTCCAGAGTGTGTTACACACCGCGGAAACTCCAACATTGGAACTCTCTCATAATCACCAATTAATTCTTCCCACCTGTTAACGAATTCCTCAGGTAGGGTTTCATCCCAAGCACCCTTCTGCTTCCACGCCTCTTGTACCAACAATTTCCCTCGGATTGTAAGAGGCGCCACTAAGCCTAGTGGATCGAAACATTTTGAAATTTCAGCAAGTAGGGTCCTCTTCGTTAATTTCTTGGGCATACTATAATTATTAGGCTTTAACGATATCAAGTCTCTCTCAGTATCCCAAGTCAGTCCCAATACATTGCTACACCCAGATACTTCATCGCCGGGATTATCTTTATTTATTCGGTCCTTTAACCTGGACGAATTACTGTTCCACTCCCTGAGCGGCATATTTGCACCTTGCATTATGTCATTAGCCCCTTCATATATCTTCATTAGCTCCTCTTCAGTTGACGTCACCCCCAGGAAATTGTCCACATAGAATTGTTTACTCATTATTTCACTCAGTGGACCACCTGTACGTTTAAGGTGCGCATTTATCGTCGCCTGAAGTAAGAACGGACTAGAAGTAGCCCCAAATAAGACACTTCTGAATCTGAAAGTTTTCAGCGGACTAAGTGGATTGCTAGGATCCTCTGGCCACAGAAATCTTGTGTAATCCCGATCCGTCTCTTGCAATCCCACTCTCAGGAAAGCTTTACTTATGTCTGCCGTGAAGGCATAAATATTAACTCTGAAATTCAATAACACATCTCCCAATTTCTCCGTCAGCGACGGACCTGTCATTAAACAATCATTCAAACTAGGTACATTTTTATTACCCCTGGCACTACAATTAAACACGATCCTCAAAGGAGTGGGTTTCGAATCCTTCTTCACTCCGTGATGAGGTAAGTAGTGGCCATAAATATTGGCTTGCTCAGGGGGTACCTCCTCTATGAACTGATTATTTAACTGTTCATTAATGATCCCATTATAAGCAGTCAGCAATTCTGGTGTCTTACTCAATTCGTGGAGCTGGGCCTTTAACTGACCATACGCCATCCGGTAATTAGTGGGTAGTTCCGGATGGTTTAGCTTCCATGGGATCTGCACCCAGTATTGTCCAGACTCAAATTTAACATCCTTCAGGTATTGTTCCTGAGTGAAGGAATCATCTGGACTTTCTTCATTTACATTAATCCCAATACTGTCCAGTTCCCACAATTTGTGCACTGGTTCAACAGCATTCTCTATTGAAGAATATGTACACTGGGGTGACGTTTCATGAGTAAGGCACACAGTGACTGCATTTATGGCTTCCTCCAGTCATTCATTACTGCGAGGAAGCCGGCCATAAATGACATGGCCTGCACCCGTGTTGAGAAGAGTGACTCCGCACCTCTTCGTCATACCCTTCACAAAGGCTGCATAATAGTCGCTGCCTATTAATACTCCTATTGGCCCCACCGAGTCATTATTGACCACAGATGGTGCCAGTTTCACATTATTCTGTGAGAGTCTCTGCTTGGTGGCATTAAGACCCACAGTGGAGACCTTCTCCGGTAGTCTATCCACGACTACTGCATTAACTTGGGTCTTCTCTGCCCAGACCGACGTTTACATAAACCGTGTCATATGACTGGGCCCTTTTATCTGAAAGAAAACCCGACAATTTTAATGTGGTAGGATCCCCCTTTCGTACTTTCATCCCATTAAGGCAACTGCGCTTTATGAAAGTACGCTGTGATCCCTGATCTAACAATGCTGTTACAGTCTTGGATTTACGCCATTTATCTTTAACTGTCATATCCAACACAGGTAGTGCTACTTCAGCTAAACCATTACGAACGTTAGCTGCAAGCTTTACGTGCGCCACTGTAGTGTCAGGGTGATTATCCTTACCATTACTAGGATTACGCCGCTCTTTCACATCACGATGTGGTGCCTGCCATTATTGCATTGGTGACAAGTATTCAGTTTGGCCTGGCAATCCCTCACATTATGATTACCAAGACATCGAATACACCGGTTCAGCTCATCCAATCTCCTCACTTTCGCATCCCAAGAATTATAGGTAACGCAGAGTTTAGAGATATGGGTTTCATTACAGAAGAGACAATCTCTCTTCTCTTGGCTCGACAGCTTACCCCCCGGGTTACCCTTATTGGGGGGTTTATTCTTTCTGTCTTGTTGTGACGAACCACTATTACTGGTCCCGGTCACTTGATATGTGCCAACATAACCCCTTTTAGTGGTTGTAACTATTACTATTGGGATAATTTTTCCCTTTGTGGAACTTAGTTGATGACTCAACGTCACTATGACCAGTATTCTTAAAAATAGTGGGCTGGTTAGTTTGCAACTGAACAATTAATTCTTGCAAACCCGTCCTTATCTCTCCCAACCCGAAGTAAGCCTTGTGGTACTTGTTAGATAACCACTCTATCGTCTTATGATTCAATTTAGCTCGTACTACCGGACAAACGAACCAACTTGCATTCTCCAAATTGTGTTTGTTACTCAAAATCTGGAGAGTGCTCTCTAGTTTGATCCGAAACTGTTGCAACTCTTTGTAGTTGTGCCCTGGCGGTTTCAAATTAACCACTGCCAGTACTAAATCCACTGTATGCTGTTCCGAGTTACCATAAGTACCCTCTAGCAGACTAACAGCTTCTCTATAAGAGTTGTTTACATTCGGGAAAGCCTGAATGAGAATGAGGGCATCTCCCCTCAATTGTCCCTTTAAATAAATCAACTTGGCAACACTTTCCAGATCCTTCCGATCGTGCACCATTGCCTTGAAAATTGACCAAAATTCCTCCCAGCTGTCTCCCGGCTGGAACGACAACAATTGTACTTCCGGGAGTCTGGGGAGGGACACTTTATTTGCCGCGGGAGGTTGGCCCACCACGTCACTCATACTCCTTAACCTACCTAGTACCGTAACTTTACAGGCACACATGACTTCTTCCAATTCACTATATTGTCGTAACAGTGTATCTCGCTCCTCACTGCTCGCACAATCATCCATTAACTCGACTTCATAGATTTTGTACCACTTCACGTACGACGCGTACCTGAGTTCTAGTAACTCAAAATTTGTTTCTAAGTCAATAAGACTCGTCGACGGCTCGTTCACTAAGCTCACACACGTATTGTGTGTCTTTGTTACATGTCCCTTGCGAGCTTGCAACGACGCTTTCTTGGCTTTAATATCCATGGTTTTGCCACCCGGCATGGGAACTCCACCAGTTTCAGTCATGGTTGTAGAATTAATAACCACTGACGTCACAAATTAAATAAATTGTTTATAAAGGTGATTCTCACACCTTACTCTTGCACAAATCGTAGCCACGCCTGTGCTAGCAATTAATTGGACTAATTACTGTCCACCACACAATTAATTAACTGTGTACTCTATACTCACTTCCTATGATCAGTCACTTATTTATTAATTAATTAATTCAATAATGATTAATTCACTAATCACATCCGGTTCAGGACGGACCAACGGGTGCTGTGGGGAATTGTGAGAGAAGTCTATCTGGGACACCGCCACTAGCAATAAACAAACTCCCAGGGAGATGACCGACTCGTATAAATTTTACCGCAGTCATTCCCTTTAAGGTATGTGAGAACTTTACCCGCTCCTGGCCGCACCGAGGGGGTACCTTCAATATTCTCGTATTCCCACTGCACTCTGGACCAGTATAAATAAATCTGAGAAGATCATGTATTATAATTATATAAGGTTAAATTTAAGTGGACTGTATGGGTAGTTAAACAAGTGATCACTCAGGAGAAGAGATAGAGTACAGACAGCTAAATCATCATGACCTACACTCACCTAAACAGCATCATAGTGGTGTATCGTAGATCGTTGACCTAGCTAAAGTACATCTACTGTGCATAACAATATCATTGGCCAACAATAAAGTAAACACCAGCAGACTACTTAGCTTTAGATGAGGGAGTCGTTCCGTTGTTGACGTCCTCCTGCGATCTGATTCGATCGCGATGGTAATAACGGTCTCGTCGAGTCAAGAAAGATTAATTTCCGTACACTCTCATACGCCCACGAGACTGAGCGTTCGTTAACATGTGGTTGGTCGGGGTAGCGAATCAGATCCTCGCACTAATCCGACCGTTTGTACTGTTTATACGTATAACTTTACATATTACGTGTATCCTGGCTTAATGCCCCACTGGTTTATACACATTCACAGTCTCGATACTTGAATTTCGAGTAGATAACTTGCGATATGTTAGTTCATTTCAATCACATCCAATATGGCGGTCGGGGTATGGCGTACCCAAGCCAGATTCGCTCGATGCAATCAACCCCGGATTATTTACAACTCGGTTTCACTATATTCCATTTCCCACAGTTCATCGAATATATTACAGTCTCTTCTAAGATGAACTCCCCAACATCAGGGTACGACTTTATCCTGCCGTATGGTCACTTCACTCAGTTCAAATAGGCCTATGGCCACGTCACTTCGCCGGTGGCACCTTATTTCACAATTATTGTCCGATTACTGGACCTCCTGGACCGATTGTCCCACTTGAAATTCCCCGCGCCACTGGATATTCCTCCACATTACGAAAGGAGGTAATTAAATCAGATTTGGCGGACATAATCTCCAAATTCGGCTCGCCATCGTCACCTGAAATCGGGTCGCTAGGCGCGTCGTTCACTCTCTCCCTATTCCCCTCTCTGCCCCTCCCTGCCCAGCTGACTGCCCACTTCACGAGGCATCTCGCGCATGCGTGTGAATTCGTTGGTTCCTTTCAGTTAATGCTAAGCCACCAGCAACACAGCAATGATATCTATTCATATTGGAAAGTTTATCAATTACAACTTTCGGAAAATACCAATATTTTCCACAGTGCCAATGATAGTGATAGTGACAATGATAGTGGCAGTGACAATGATAGTGATAGTGACACTGATAGTGACAGTGACAATGATAGTAATAGTGACACTGATAGTGCCAATGATAGTGCCAATGATAGTGATAGTGCCAATGATAGTGATAGTGCCAATGATAGTGATAGTGACAATGATAGTGACAGTGACAATGATAGTGACAATGATAGTGATAGTGCCAATGATAGTGATAGTGACAATGATAGTGACAGTGACAATGATAGTGCCAATGATAGTGACATTGACAATGATTGTGACTGACAATGATAGCGACAGTGACAATGATAGTGCCAAGGATAGTGACAATGATAGTGACAATGATAGTGACAGTGACAATGATAGTGACAGTGACAATGATAGTGACAGTGACAATGAGTGCCAATGATAGTGACAGTGACACTGATAGTGCCAATGATAGTGACAGTGACAATGATAGTGACAATGACAATGAGTGACAATGATAGTGACAGTGACAATGATAATGACAATGATAGTGACAAAACTGATATAGTAATAGCTGACATATTTAAGCAGACAATAAAAGAACCCTGGCTAGAGCATTTCAGGCAGAAATAATAATAATAATAATAATAATAATAATAATAATAATAATAATACATGATAACAACTTATACAGACCATATTATTATTATTATTATTGAAAAAAGAGCGATAAAACCGTGTGAGTGACAGATGAGGTGAAGTGAAGAGTGAGGAAGGTCAGGTCAAGTCACTTGTGGCCTGACCTCACCTCCCGTCATCATCTCCTTCCACACACGGATCCAATGTGAAAAATAACGAAATCAATTGGAATTTCACTTATTTTTCCACTGGCTATTTTGCCTATCATAATATCACCTGTTTACTGTCTTCTTATCGTATTTAACTACATAGATATTAGTACACACATGTAGAGATTATACTGGTCATATCATACTGTATAGATAATGTCATGTATATATATATATTTTTTTTTGTTTAAGCATGAGGTTACTATGTTTACCTGATATTTTATTTTTCTTTCATGGTTATTCATGGGATAAAAATACTGAGTGTTTGAGTATGGCGAGGAATGGCAACTGATTGTTTTATTAAATTTAAAGTCTATGAACTACACGAGTCATTAATGCTACACGTAGCCTGTACACCAGCAGCCGGGGATATCTTAATCATTAAAATAGTGATTAAAGTAAACTCTCAGGGTTTATATACCGAGAAAGATAAATTTCTAGGTGTATATTACCTTGAGTGGCAACTACCCGGCGCATGGAATATATATCCCCCATCCGTATATATGAATCTTAGTGCCTTGGAGGTATAAAGGTGCATGCATTTCCGTAAAATGGCTTTAATGATATTTTTTTATTAGCGTTAGCTTTGTTTTAGAGTGATGAAGGGTGTTGAGCGGCGTGTGTCTGAAGACTTAACGTGGTAGTCCCTTTGTCGACGGCCAGGAGGGAGGCGCGTGGTGGAGCTATCTAGCGGGGGGTATTATTTACCTGCCTAACCTCGTGTCTTTTTTTATACTGGGGGTTGTCCACAGGCAACAGCACACACAACGTCATTCCGCAAGCCCTTTTGTGAGCGATTTATGTGAGTGCATCGCTGGATAAATGTCAGAATTGAAGGCTGCCAGTCCACAGCCACCACCGTGCAAGCGCCCCCGCCTGGAAACTGCTGTCAACGGGAGTACGGTAAGTCTTAATATCCGCCTCATACCTTCTTATTTAACCTCCTAATACAGCCGTTCATAAGTTTGGTGCTTCGTCGGGTTCAGAGTTTGTGTTTCGGGGTGGTAGTTGCCCCAGGAAGGAATTAGGCATGCGTAATTTTGGGCGTATAATTGAAGGTTGTGTGGAGGTGGTGTATCATGCACCGCGTCCAAAAATATATCCTGCCACGAAATGTTACACTAACTTGTATGACAGCTGGAGCCTGCAGGTGGCCTTATGTGGCTGGCAAGTGTTCTGTGACCCGTAACACTGCTCGGTGTTAATATCTCTGGTAGTCAGAGCACCTGAAGCAGAACGTAGGCCTATTACTGTTCGTGTAAATAAATCGGTTTACTTTATTGCTAGTGTATCTCCTTTTATTGCAACTGATTTTCACTTGGTAAAGTCACTTAGTTATTTTAAACTTTTAAGGTTTAAATAAGATATTACGAGGACCCCAATGAAAATAAGTCATTGACTTTTTTGGGTTATCTTGGGTAATTTACACTATGTATGATAATTGTACTTGTGTATCCGTACCTAAATAAACTTACTATGAACTTTAAAATTGTATAATCTGCAATAACATAGGTAATTTTGAGTTTAGAGTCTCTTATTGAACAAATCCTTTATTTTCACATCTATAATATAAGGAATCTAACCACAGCCCAGCAAAAATTGTTGTGTATGCAGATTATTATTTTGGCTAATAGCAACACAACTTTTTTTTTTTTTGGAGGTTTAATTTTTTTTTTTAAAGTAAAATATATGGTTGAAAGGACTGGCTAGCCAGCCAATCAGAAGTTAGTCATGCAACTCGCTGGGCCACTGAAGTAAACAGTCCAACACGTTAAGTTACATTTATAAAATTCCTCGCTAGCAATTTCCAGAATATCTTGCTGCCAAGTTTGTCAAGGCTGGGAACCAAAACAAACACAGTACTAGGGGAAGGGAACACAACTTTGTAGTATCCACAGTAGGTGGTCAGGCTTCAAACACCTTTTATTATACAGCAATAAAGGAGTGGAATGGACTGCCTGCACATGTCAAAGCCTATCCTAGCATGAGCCAGTTCAAGAAGAGGTCTAAAAGGTACTTAATGAATGAAGCTACAGAAAGGGAGGAGTGAGATTGTATAGCTAACATGTACCTATTACTGTGATCTGATTCTCTTTAAATGTTAATTTAAATTAACTCAATTTAATTAGCATCTCCTTGTATTGTTACTGCTTTTCACATAGTTGAGTTACTTAGCATTTTTTAACTAGTAATATTTTATTTAATTCATAAAAGGACCCCGAAGGAAAAGTCATTTTGTCTGACTTTTTTTTTTTTGGTTATCCTTTTTAACCTACACATATGCTGCTATGTATGACAGTTTATGTAACTATTTATGTGTACCAATACCTGAATAAACTTACTAACACTCACAGCAAAGTCTCCACAGACTAATGCATGTAAATTAATATTTTGCAAAAATTTACAACTTTAGTAGACAAGATGAATATGTATTTGAACTACACAGTGGTAATTGTGAGTGCCTTGATGATTACTTACTAGGTTAGTATCAAGTTATTGATTAGATACTACTAATAGATTTTGTTTTCTCGGTTAGGTTGGATTTCGTTGTATCATGTTGGGTTTTGTTGGCTTACGTTGGTTAGGTTAGCTGCAATATTTAAATGTTTTTCTAAATATTTATTCTCGATACATACCCAAAATGTGTTTTTGCCAGTTTGCACAAATTAAAGCTATTTCAATTTATTGTGTGTTGTTAGTATGTGCTTTGTGTATGTAAAACTATAGTTAATCTTTAAAAAATGTATTTTTTTGTGAATATTTTTGGGTGTCGAACAGATTGATTGTACAGTGGACTCCCGAAAATCTGCCGTAATCCGTTCCAGGACCTAGGCCTAAAATTGAACTGGCCGATTTCTGAACCATTATTTCCCATAAGAAATAATGTAAATACAATTAATCCGTTCCACACAAAAATATTCACAAAAAAATACATTTTTTAAAGATTAACTATAGTTTTACATACACAAAATGCATAATAACAACACACAATAACAACACATAATAAATTGACATTTAAAATAACATTTACTTACCTTTATTGAAGAGACTTGATGGCATCTGGAAGATAGGGAGGAGGAGACGGGGGGGAGCACTCATTGTTTGGAAGGGGAATGCCCCTCCAAAAGGACTTCAGGTAACAAGTCCCTCTCTGGGGTTACTTCCCTTCTTTGTCTTTTAATGCCACTAGGACCAGCTTGACAGTCACTAGACCCCTGTCGCACAAAATAACTGTCAAGAGTACTCTGTTTCTGGTGCCTCTTTAACATGTTCCTGAAGTGCAATATGGCTCTGTCACTGAACTTGTTGCAGAGATGGCTTATTTCAGCTTGCTCAGGGTGAAATTGTTCAACGAAACTTTGCACCTCATTCCACATTGAACAAATTTCCTTAATCCGTGAAGAAGGGACCTCCAGTCTATCTTCCTCCTGTGAATCAATTTCCTCTACTGTGGTCTGATGCTGTTCCAGATGAAGCTCTTGCAGCTCTTCAGTGGTTAGCTCTTCCTTGTGGTCCTCCACCAACTCTTCTAAATCCTCGTCACTTGCCTCCAACCCCAGGGACTTACCCAATGCCACAATACCTTCTACAACAGGCACAGAGTCGTCATGGTCAGGGTCAGCCTCAAACCCTTCAAAATCCCTCTGTTGGAAACAACCTGGCCACAATTGTCTCCAAGCAGAGTTCAAAGTCCTGGAAATCACTTCCTCCCAAGCCTTACCTATAAGGCTTATGCAATGGGAGGATACTGAAGTGATCTTTCCAGAACTCTCTTAGGGTCAACTGAGTGTCTGAGGTCACTTCAAAGCACTTTTGAAATACTGCTTTTGTGTAGAGTTTTTTGAAGTTGGAAATGAACTGCTGGTCCATGGGCTGGATGAGAGGAGTGGTGTTAGGAGGCAAGAACTTCACTGTGATGAACCTGAACTCATCAGACAAAAAGTCTGCCAAGTTGTGAGGATGAGCAGGAGCATTGTCCAGTACCAGGAGGCACTTGAGTTACAATTTCTTTTCCTGTAGGTATTTTTTCACATAGATAAGAGTAAGGTGATGAGGGTATCAAACGATTTAAATAAAGAAAAATTGGATATCACATTAGAGAGAGGGATTATGGAAGAAGTAAATGTTTTCAGATATTTGGGAGTTGATGTGTCAGCGGATGGGTTTATGAAGGATGAGGTTAACCATAGAATTGATGAAGGAAAAAAGGTGAGTGGTGCGTTGAGGTATCTGTGGAGACAAAAAACGTTATCCATGGAGGCAAAGAAGGGAATGCATGAAAGTATAGTGGTACCAACATTTATATGGGTGTGAAGCATGGGTTGCAAATGCTGCAGCGAGGAGGAGGCTGGAGGCAGTGGAGATGTCCTGTCTAAGGGCAATGTGTGGTGTAAATATTATGCAGAAAGTTCGGAATGTGGAAATTAGGAGAAGGTGTGGAGTTACTAAAAGTATTTGTCAGAGGGCTGAAGAGGGGTTGTTGAGGTGGTTTGGTCATTTAGAGAGAATGGATCAAAATAGAATGACTTGGAGAGCGTATAAATCTGTAGGGGAAGGAAGGCGGGGTAGGGGTCGTCCTAGAAAAGGTTGGAGGGAGGGGGTAAAGGTTTTGTGGGTGAGGGGCTTGGACTTCCAGCAAGCATGCGTGAGCGTGATAGATAGGAATGAATGGAGACGAATGGTTTTTGGGACATGACGATCTGTTGGAGTGTGAGCAGGGTAACATTTTGTGAAGGGATTCAGGGAAACCAGTTAATTGATTTAGTTGGACTTGAGTCCTGGAAATGGGAAGTACAATGCCTGCACTTTAAAGGAGGGGTCTGGGATAGTGACAGCTGGGAGGGACTATTCTCAGCTGTCGTATCTGAGCGCCTCTGCAAAGACAGTGATTATGTATGTGTGTGGTGAAAGTGTTGAATGATGATGAAAGTATTTTCTTTTTGGGGATTTTCTTTCTTTTTGGGTCACCCTGCCTCGGTGGGAGACGGCCAACTTGTTGGAAAAAAAAAAAATCACCATGGGGCCAAACACTTCAGTGAACCATTTCAGGAAAATTTGCTTCGTGACCCATGCCTTAGTGTTAGCCTTCCAAAACACACACAATTTACTCTTGGTGACATTGTGTTTCTTGAACACAATGGGATTTTCAGAGTGATACACCAGTAAAGGCTTCTCTTTAAAATCCCCACTAGTATTACTACACAACATGAGTTAGCCTGTCTTTCATAGGCTTATGTCTTGGCAGTGCCTTTTCCTCCTGGGTAATGTAGGTCCTCTTTGGCATTTTCTTCCAAAAGAGACCTGTTTCATCACAAACACTTGTTGGGGGTTCGAATTTTTTAGTGTCTACGAACCCCTTAAATTCAATCACAAACTTTTCAGCAGCACGTTTGTCTGAACTGGCTGCCTCACAACACTGTGTATGCCACTACGTTTCCTAAATCTGTCAAACCAGCCTTTGCTGGCCTTAAAATCACTTGCATCAGCACTGGTATTAGGCATTTTCTTGACAAGATCTGCGTGCAACTGCCTTGCCTTTTCACAAATTATCGCCAAGGAAACACTATCACCCGTTATCTGTTTTTCGTTGATCCACACCACCAACAACTTCTCAATCTCATCCACTGTTTTTGATCTATTTTTGGCAAACATGTTAACACCTTTTGCAACATCAGCTTCCTTGAGTTCTTTTCTCTTTGCCAGGATAGAGGTGATAGTAGATTTGTTTTTGTTGTACATCCTGGCAAGCTCCCCCACATGTATGCCACTCTCATATTTTTCTACTATTGCCTTCTTCAGTTTGATGGTGTTCCTCACTTTCTTTACCACAGGGGTGCCACTAGGAAGCTTCTTTGAACCCATGGTGACTTATTTCATAGTGACAATCACTTAACCACCAATAAACACAATAAATTTATTGTGAAATGTTTGAATGAGCGCACTGGGTAATGTTCACTCGAAGGTAAACAACGCTAGACTGGCTCACGACGCCTGCGAGGTGCGCAAGCGCGGGGCAGGCGGACAGGTCTGGTACACGGGCCGATAATCAGGGAAAATCGAGCCGGCCGATAATCAGACCGGCTGATTTGCGGGGTCCACTGTATTTACATTATTTCTTATGGGAAATAATGGTTCAGAAATCGGCCAGTTCGATTTTAGTCGTAGCTCCTGGAATGGATTATGGCCGATTTTCGGGGGTCCACTGTATATGCATTTTACTTTTTTTTGTTTTTTATGCCTAGTTCTATTGCTAACTTAATATGATATACATTTCATATATGATATGCATTTAAAAGTTAAAAAAAGGTGATTCTCTCTATGGCGGTAGCCTGGAACCTAACCTGTCATATAAGCTGGGCCCTCCTGTGCTTAGTATTCTTGATGTGATGCTTAGTTTACTCTGGCTGGCAAATACAGTGGACCCCCGAGTTTCGTAAAAACTTCACTCCTGAAGTCTGCTCAAGTGCCATTACCGAACGAATTTACTCCCTTAAGGAAAAATGTCACGTAGGTTAGTCTATTTCAGACTCCAAAAAATACTTTTCCACAAGCACTTACAATATTATACTTACATAAATGTACGATTTCCGGGGTTTACGAAACTCGGGGGTCCACTGTATCTGGCTTCAGATATTTGCTAGTCAGGGGCAACTTTGAAAGTGTTCTTAAGAAGCAGGATTGCAAACCACTTGGACTCCCAACTATTGCACAATCCAGGGCAACTTGGGTTCAGAGCAGGTTGCTCCTGCCTCTTGCAACTACTGGACCACTATGATATGGTCTTGGATGCACTGGAAAACAGAATGCAGATGTAGTATACACAGATTTTGCAAAAACCTTTGACATGTGCGATCATGGTGTAACAGCACACAAAATGTGTGCTAAAGGGATAACTAGGAAAGTGGGCAGATGGATCTTCAATTTTCTAACTAATCGAACACAGAGTAGTGGTGGTAAACAGAGTTAAATCGGAAGCTGCCATTGCGAAGAGCTCTGTTCTGCAAGGCACAGTGCTTGAACCTATCCTGTTCCTCATCCTCATATCCAACATAGACAGAGATGTAAACCATAGCACCGTATCATCCTTTGCAGACGATACTAGGATCTGCACGAGTGTCATCCATTGATGACACGGCAAATCTCCAAGTTTTCCAATGGGCAATAGAGAACAATATGATGTTCAGTGAAGACAAATTCCAACTACTCTTATGAAAAACTGGAGGAGATAATAATTAGAACTGAGTATACAAACTCTAATCACACGATAGAGCGGAAAAGTAATGTGAAGGACCTGGGAGGGGTAATGTCTGAGGATTTTGCCTTCAAGGATCACAACAGTGCCACTATCACATCTGCAAGGAAACTGATAGGATGGATGGATAATGAGAACGTTCAAGACAAGAGATGCCAAGTCAATGATGATCTTTTTTAAATCACTTGTTCTCTCTGGGCTGGAATACTTCTGTTCATTAACATCTCCATTCAAGGCAGGTGAAATTGCAGATCTAGAGAATGTACAGAGAACCTTTACTGCACATATAAGTTCCATCAAACACCTTAACTAGTGGGAATGCTTGGAAGCACTTAACTTGTACTCACAGGAGCGCAGGTGAGAGAGATAAATCATAATCTACACATGGAAAATCCTAGAGGGACTGGTCCCTAATCTGCACACAGAAATCACTCCCTACGAAAGCAAAAGACTTGGCAGGCGATGCAACTTTCCCCCAATGAAAAGTAGGGGTATCATTAGTACACTAAGAGAAAACACAGTAAGTGTCCGGGGCCCAAAACTGTTCAACAGCCTCCCACCAGCCATAAGGGGAATTAACAATAGACCCCTGGTTGTCTTCAAGAGGAAGCTGGACAGGTACCTAAAGTCAGTACCAGATCAGCCGGGCTGTGGTTCGTACGTTGGACTACATGCAGCCAGCAGTAACAGCCTCGTGTATCAGGGCCTGATCCACCAGGAGGCCTGGTGGATCAGGCCGCAGGGACGTTTATCCCCGGAATACTCTCCAGGTAGACTTTCTATCATTCAACTATTCAGTATATAACAATGTTGATAGTGTAAAGGTAATTAGAACCAAAGTTATAAAATGAATACCTGCAAGAAAATTAGAAAACCTGTTAAATAAGAACACAAGAATGGAGGAACACTGCATCAGGCCTATTGGAACATACAAGGCCAAGTGATCGTTCTTACTTGACCTGATCTGTCTCTGGGGAATATATAAACTCTGAGCATGTACATTATTAAGAGCATGTACATTTTTCACGAGTATGATCGTCATTCATAAAATCATTAGCTTGATTACCCCAGTCGAGATTAGACAGGTTGTTGCGTACCCTGACCGGTATCAAAGGAGTTGTGGTTGGCTGATCACTGAGGTGCTGCTAAACGGTTGTTACCGGTGGCAGTACCCAGTGTGACGTCATCACACTCAATGTTGGGGCTGTTGAACCGGCCTCAATCAGTTCACTATGACTTCACTGAGTACTGACTACACCAGCTGGACTTAGTTTCTGGCTGGCTGCCTGGACTCAGTTCCTCGCAGGCTTCGTTACTCAGTCTACTGAAGTTCCTCGCGGCTCAAGTGCTTGCAGACCTGTGGGACTCTCTACTCAGTCTGCTGAAGTTAGTTCCTCTGGCTTCTGTTATGGACTACTCAGTCTGCTGCCCTCATCACTGGCTGTTACCTGCGGATCTTACTCAGCCTGCTGATCAGTGTGTGTATCTTTTACCCAGCCTGCTGACTTCAGTTCCTCGCAGGCTTGCTGGCCATTGGTCACTACCGCATACTGAGAGTCATATATGACGGGAGTGTCGTGGAACGTAAGGAGTGTATCCCGTTACTTTGTGCTATTGTGTGTGACATATGTGCCCAGCCTGCTGACTTCAGTTGCTCGCAGGTTTATGCTGGCCTCATTGGTCACTTGCTGATCAGTGTGGGTGTAACACAGGGAGGATCATGACAAGTTACTTTGTATTGATATGGTGTCATGTGACACGAAGAATATGGTCATGACAACTGTGTATTTGATCTTGTGTAATGTGACACAGAGGTGTGGCGTACGTGTTTGATATTGTGTAATGGGACACACACAGAGTGTCGGGTAACACTGAAAGAAGTTAAGACTGCAGAAGTGTGTGAAACACAAGCGTGTCGTGAACCTGGAGTGTTAGTGTTATGTGATGCGGTGAACAAGAAGTATTGAGACTGAGTGTCATGACACAGAGAAAAGGGAGTATTGACTTAGAGATGTCATAACACAAGAGACAAGGAAGTGTCATGGGACACGGTGATGGCGTGTCATGACACGGGTTGGTTGTCATGTTGACACGGAGATGGCAGCGACACTTGACATTGAACACTATGGGGTCATGACTGTTACTTTGAAACTTTGAAATATGATGTGTAGTCGTGTGACTTGAAGAATTATGACCTAAAATAATGTATGTTTCTTTTATATGTACCAAAGAGATTGTGATAATTATGTACCAAAGAAAACTATACTCTTATTTTATAATAATTTACTAGTAAAGCTTTAAAATAGTCGGTGTTTTATACTCCCGGATATATTCTTATTACAGTTTTGGTGATGGGCTAATAAAAATTATATGATATCTTAACACAGGCTGAATTTGGTCTTTGCCCCTAGAAAGCTTAATCACCAGAATTGTAATATTGCAATACAGGTGTTCCCTAAATCCATTATAATTGGCAGAACAAAAATTATCCTTATCCGTATTCTCATACTCCCAGGTAATATTAAAGGTAGTAAATTGGTGATCACGTGCACTAAGCTCTTCAGTGATCTCCAGATTATTTATGAAGCTTTCTTTATTCGAAAAGACTAAGTCGAGCAAATTATTACCTCTGGTAGGCTGTTACACACTGTTTCAGAAAGCAGTCCTGAACTACCAGGACGTCCCTGGACTCCAGATTACCAGTCAAAGAAGACCAGTCAGTTTGACTAAAGTTAAGATCTACTATTATTATATTATCGTGTTTAGAAGCCCTAACAATTTTGTCCCAAAGTCTCCCTCTTATTAGTTTCTAAGCCTGGAGGTCTGTATATTACACCTAAAATTAGTTTTTGTTTTTTCTTTCTAGAATGTCTACCTGAACAGATTCTGTGATTAATACATCTATTTTTTTGCAACAATTTATATTTTCTCATATGTTACTCCACCCTTCTTCCCATTATATTTCTATCTACATGGAACAACTTAAACCCTTGAATATGGCACTCGACAATCATATCCTGACTTTAAATTATACCATGTTTGTTATTGCAATAGTATCAAAGTTTCCCCACACATGCTGCCAAATATAATTTATTTTATTCCTGTTGCTTCAAGTATTAGTATAAAATATGTTGTTTTTTCTTCTGCACCTTTTTTCTCTTCAGCTTTGCTTTTCCACAATTTGTTTTCATCCTTACCCAATGTTATTTAATGACTGTTATTCTTAAGATTTATGATATCAAATCCTAAATCATTATTTCCACACATTATTTTTTCCTTCCTAAACCCATACCTCTAACTAATTGTAGTTTAAAGCCCTTACAATACCCTCAACTGAACTAGTGAGAATACCTGCACCTGTCCTGGATAAGTGAACCTCATCCCTGGCACACGTGTCATTTCTGCCATAGAAGTGGTCCCAGTTGTCAGTGAATGGTACTGCATTATCTTTACAGTGTTTGTCCAGCCAACAATTAATACCAGTTGATTGTTGGCCGGACAAACACTGTTATGATAATTCAGTACCATTTATATTTTATGCTGAGATGTATTAAGTGGATTGCCAAATGAAAGTAAATATTCCTAGAGCAGTTAAGAGGATCTGGTCCTTGTCACTTTTCTTCATTTTTTGATACAGTAGCACTGTATTTGAAATTCTAGGTAAGTTGAACACCCCCCTTTCTTCCCTAATTCTCATAGATTAGGTACCTGAAGGTGCTGAAAAACCTGGATAATAGGAAATTTTGCATCCAAGAGTTTAAAAACCTTAGCCATGTGGTATCTCTTAACCATTGCTCAAGTCTTGTTTAATACAGACGTTGATAAAAAATTTTTTGCTCATTCTTTCCCGAAACCTTTTTAATTTTAGTTTAAGGGGTAGTGTCAAGCAAACAGACTAGAGTATTGGGGAGAGGCGTGAGATTGAAAGATTGCGCATCTGGTACGGAGTGGGAGTTGTCACTGTTACCTTTTGCCAATGACAGTTCTTACAGTAAATATATTCACCACTCCCTATAAGCTACAGATGACAATATTTTAAGGTAAATAATGTGTGCTGTATATGCATTTTTTAGGCCTGGCTCTATTGTTCATTTAATATATGATAGTATAAACATGTTATCAGGCTTTTATATGCATTTCAAAGTGGAAAAAAAGCTGTTTCACTTTACAGCATTAGCCCGGAACCTAACCTACTGTATAAGCGGGGCCCTCCTGTTTGTGAATTTGGGACGGTATTCAAAAAAGAAAATTAAAAGTGACTATTAGAAAGGGCAAGGTGAGGAGAGTATTAAAAAAATATAGGCATTGAGAGATTGGGTATCAGACTGAAGGGAGATAGTATCGAGGATGTAAACGTGTTCGTGTATTTGGGACTGGACTTGTCTGCAGATGAACCATAGAATTGATGGAAAAAAGTGTTGTGCATTGAGGCATCTGTGGAGACAGCATTTTACCCATGGAGGCAGAAAAGAGGAAGCATACGTGTGTGTAGTTGTGTTAGTTTAGAAGGAAGACGGCAAGGGCCCACGTTCTATCCAGCACCATCAATTTAGTTACTAAGAAATAGCTAAAACCTTGGTTAACTTCAAAAAGAGATTTGACAAATGTATGAGAGAGAAGGGCTAGGTTTGAATAGGACCTGAGGTATTTAAGCAAATTCTTAGATAGCTGTGGGAAATGGTTAAACAAATAGGTTGTTGGGAATAGTTGGTTTTGAAAGCCCCTCAAGGAAGGTTCCTTAACGCTGGTGAGGGGCTCTTGATCTAGGGAATTGGATCTGTACTCTGGTTCCCTGAATTGAGCCTGAATGCCTTCCATCCCCCCATGCGCTGTATAGTCCCATGGGTTTAGCGCTCCCCCATGATTATAATAATGGTTTTGAAAGGACCTTCCTAGTATGGGAGGGCATTCCGGGGATCAACGCCCCTGAGGCCCGGTCCATGACCAGGCCTCCTGGTGGATCAGGGCCTGATCAACGAGGCTGTTACTGCTGGTCGCATGTAGTCCAACATACGATCCACAGCCAGGCTGATCTGGCACCGACTTTAGGTATCTGTCCAGCTCCCTCTTGAAGACGACCAGGGGTCTATTGGTAATTTCCCTTATGGCTGGTGGGAGGCTGTTGAACAGTCTTGGGCCCCGGACACTTATTGCGTTTTCTCTTGGTGTGCAGAGAACCTTCACGGCACGCATAACTGCGATAAACCACCTCAATTACTGGGGACGCTTGAAGTTTCTAAACCTGTACTCCCTAGAACGCAGGCAGGAGAGATACATTGTTATATACACTTGGAAAATTCTCGAGGGATTAGTACCAAACTTGCACACGAAAATCGCTCCCTACGAAAGCAAAAGACTCGGCAGGCGATGTAACATCCCCCCAATGAAAAGCAGGGGTGCCACTAGCACGTTGAGGGCCAACACAATAAGTGTCAGGGGCCCAAGATTGTTCAACTGCCTCCCAGCATACATAAGGGGGATTACCAACAAACCCCTGGCTGTCTTCAAGCAGGCACTGGACAGGCACCTAAAGTCGGTACCTGACCAGCCAGGCTGTGGCTCGTACGTTGGACTGCGTGCGGCCAGCAGTAACAGCCTGGTTGATAAGGCTCTGGTCCAACATGAGGCCTTGTCACAGACCGGGCCGTGGGGGCGTTGACCCCTGGAATTCTCTCCAGGTAAACTCCAGGTACCAGTGGCGCCAATACTTTTCACTGGGGGTATGTTACATCGCCTGCCAAGTCTTTTGCTTTTGTAGGGAGTGATTTGTGTGTGCAGGTTAGGGACCAGTCCCTTCAGAATCTTCCAGGTGTAGATTATGATATCTCTCGCCTGCGCTCCAGTGCTTCCAAGCATTCCCAGTAGTTAAGGTGTTTGATGGAACTTATATGTGCTGTAAAAGTTCTCTGTACATTCTCTAGATCTGCAATTTCACCTGCCTTGAATGTGGATGTTAATGTAAAGCAGTATTCCAGCCTAGAGAGAACAAGTGATTTAAAAAGGATCATCATTGGCTTGGCATCTCTTGTCTTGAATGTTCTCATTATCCATCCATGCCTACTGCAACATTCCTCCATTACGTATTTGTTTTTAAAGAAACTAGCTTTGACATTATACCCTTCCATGTGGGATGCAATAAACTCCATGTCGGAGAGACTTAGATGTTTGGGGAAACACATCAGGGAGCACAAGGACACAATGAGAAATTAAACGTGCATCAAGGGTCAGAAGCTTGAATGCGAGGTTCTTGCGGTGTAGATAAAAGATGACTTCAAGAATAAAATGCTTGAACCAGTCAACAAATAAATTCTATCATCCATGCTAACTGGATTGAAAGCCACATAACAGTGTTTTTGTTTTTCTGTTGTAAAGCACGGATTCTGTGAGCGATAAAGAAGCAAGGGTCTGCACTTAGTCACCTGTTGCAAATAAGATGGGCCTGAGGCATGTGGGAAGGGATCTAGCCCGCCTGTGCTGCAGCTTGCAGTGAAGGCTGGCCATGTTTGAGCGCGAGATGGAAACTGGTAGAGCCGCCGCGAAAGGTGGCGACCTTTAGGGCGAAATAGATATAAAAATTGAATCGCGAACAGACGGAAACTCGGCACCTGGATGCGCGAAATGTGGTCTCTGTCCATCTGTCTGCCTGTTCATTAATTTGTATCCTGCATTTAAGCATTATTGGCCATGTAATTCTGCGTGACCCGTTACCATATTTTCTTGCACTACCTGAAGGTGGTTCCGGGGGTCAATGCCCCCACAGCCCGGTCCTAGACCACGTCTCCCGGTAGACCAAGGGCCTGATTATCCAGGCTGTTACTTGATTAACAAATTTAATTAGATCAGCACGATGAAACACGCATAATTTTTAATGGTAAGTGATTATAGGGTTGGTTTGAAACCCTCCTTTGTTGTATTTTCAATTGAATAATAGTGGTATTTTTTTAGACGAATTTCAGAAAATTCATTGTCATTATGGGGGGAAGCGCTAAACCTGTAGGTGTTAATACACCGTCAGTCTCAACATTTTGCCCATTTTAACCAATGACTTGCAAAACTAGCCTTAGGGAAGCACAATGACGTCATGTATTTGGTGAGTTTACTGTGACGTCACTAGCAGCTGTCAAATAGCGCTTCGTTCCCGTATGTTTCGTCAGGATTTTATTCCCTCCCTAGTAAGGGTGTGGGAGGCCTTTGTCCTTGCTTAGGGAACCCATGACCACTTGTTATTCATACACAAGTTACTTAACAAGGGATGAAAGTTTATTAATAGCTTTTAAAGCCTCACGCACATAGACTTCACTGCTTTTGGAGTTGCCGGTTTGGTATTAGTATATTTGGAAAATGGCAGTTCCGCAGGGAAGTTGAAGTGCGGGATATTTGTAGGTGCTGGCAGGCGTCAGGGTGTCGCAGAGGATTAGAAATGTGCAAGTTTTGTGTGGTGGGTTGCATAAATATGGCTTAAATATGTGGATATATGGTTGAAGCGGTGATGGTGGTGGTAACTGGGTGAGGGAGGAGGGGGGAGTGCGCACGCCGGCGGCCAGCGAGGAGGTTAGTTGCGTTGGTGTGTTTGAGGCGTTGTGTGCGGCATATACTGTCTCTTTCTCTGTACAGTGTGTGAACACCAATAGCCGCCGCCGCTGTTGCTGCTGTGTTTGTGGGGGGCAACCCAGGCAGAGGGAGACATTAAGTGTGCCCACCTACGGTAGCCTAAGGCCTGCGGGGTTGTATCTGCCATAGGGATACGAAGGTAAAAGTTCTTTCACTCCCCCTTCCCCCTTCAATCTAGCACATTACTCCACCTTCCTCTTTTTTCCTTGTTCCCGGCTCTTCTCCAGTGCATGTAGAAGCCGCCTGGTTACATCTTTCAACTGGTAGTTGTAGCCGGCGATGATCGATCAAGGTGAGAAGACTCAGCCTTCACCACTGTGGTTGTGACGTCTGCAGTACCGCTACCTGCGCTTTCAAGCACCACACTGCGCCAACCCCGCCCTTTTTTTTTCGTACCTCGCCCCCTTCCCTGTTTCTCCGTAACACACTACATTAAACAACAGAAAGTGTACAACCACAGGAGTGTTGTCATCATTTAAGCAGGTTTCCCGGGCAACAACTGTGATGACGTCAGTTGCGCACTGATGTCTAAAGCCTATGCCTACTGTGTTGCGTTCGTTCGTAGGTTTGCGCAGGTTTATTTGAGAAAGTTTTGACAAATTAATCATAAAACTTGTTTTAGAGATTAGTAGTACCTTTGTTGGATTTCCAGATGTCTCTTGAGATACAATTGATAGTTAAGCTTGTTTAGTTTGGCTCGATACAGTAGTCTACCTTACCATTATATGAAAAGTTTCCTGATAAATTAACAATTGGAAAGCGCCGAAGCTCAAGGGAAATTACACCTGTTGCTGTATTGTGCAATTTGGGTCACCTTCCATAATGTTAGGGAAATTAGGTCAGCTGAGCTCATCGCCACTGTATAATTTAGGTTATGTACATACAGCTGAGTCAGTCTTGGAAATATAATGTAGTGAACCATTGTAAATTGTAAACCTCACTAAATACATATGTTGGTCAAATACTCCTGCATTCACTGATGTTGAAGGGCTCTGATCCAAGGTATTGGAGGTACCTTTTCCTTTCTCGGATCAAATTATATTACCCCTCATTAATTAGGCGCTGTTTGACCTCTACAGGGTTTAGCTTTTCTCAATGAATTTACTGGCATCATTGGCTGGATCAGCCTGGTGCGGCTGGTTGCTTTGTTGGCCGGATCAGCCTGGTGCGGCTGGTTGCTTTGTTGGCCGGATCAGCCTGGTGCGGCTGGTTGCTTTGTTGGCCGGATCAGCCTGGTGCGGCTGGTTGCTTTGTTGGCCGGATCAGCCTGGTGCGGCTTTGTTGCTTTGTTGGCCGGATCAGCCTGGTGCGGCTTTGTTGCTTTGTTGGCCGGATCAGCCTGGTGCGGCTTTGTTGCTTTGTTGGCCGGATCAGCCTGGTGCGGCTGGTTGCTTTGTTGGCCGGATCAGCCTGGTGCGGCTGGTTGCTTTGTTGGCCGGATCAGCCACCATGTGACAAAAAAAATTGTCAAGTAAATATGGCTAGTCACGCTGGGGCATTATAAACTTCAGCCAGTTTTGACTTTCCTAAAATATTATTTGGGTTCCAGTTCATTGTAAAGATTAAAGTCGGGTTAACGTTCTGTATAGACCAGTAATGATCTTACCTGGAAACCTTATTTCATCACCCTGGGTAATTATTGGTTCTGACCTTTTCGGATATATTTTTTCGTATAAAATGTGATTTATCCTGATTCCTACGTAGTGTACATTCACCTCCCCTCAAGGGGGTTCCTTGATGCTGGTGAGCAGCAACAGCCTGGTTGACCAGGCAAGCACCAGACGAGCCTGGCCCATGGCCGGGCTCAGAGAGTAGATAAACTCTCGAAACTCTTCAAAGGTATATCAAAGGAGTGGCTCTTGATTTAAGTAATTGGATCTTTTCTCCAGTTCCTTGAAATAGTCTGAATGCCCCAAGGTGCTGTGACCCGTGCGGATTTAGCGCTCTCCCATGAATGTAATAATAACTGAATTTTCAGGATGCGGATAATCGCATTATTATTCATTGAAACAAGTGAGTATAAATTATATACGGACATTATTCTTATGAAATTATACAAGCACATTATTCGTATGAAATTATATATGCACATTATTCGTATGAAATAATATACACGTATTGTTTCGAAGGTAATGCCTCAGTGCTAGTATAGGGCTTTTGACCTGAGAAATTAAAGCTAATCCTTTCCTCGGATCACACCCTATTGCCTCCCTTGCCTCGGATCAAACGTGATTGCTCTAATTTCCCAGGCGCTGTATGACTCTAGTCATACTGATAATTATATTCATTCCTCATGAATATAATTCCATGAGTTTTCTTTATCAGTTTGATCTTTTTTAATTAAAGTTAGAATTCGGTTAGCTTTGAAACAGTTTTTGTTTATACCTGTTTATAACTAATTTTTTTCATAAGGTTGAATAATTTTACGTTCACTGCCTAGACTGGATCAGGGGCTTCCATGTTGTATTAATTAGAAACACGTGACTTTAATTTAATCATATGGAATTTTTAGTTCATTAGAGTTAGCTTTTTTTTAATGAATATACATTTTCCTTCTCACAAATTAAACGAGGTGACCTCAACTGTGTAACATCATTAATGGTTATAATCATAACCATGATTTTTAAAGAGGTGGACTGGTAAGCCAGCGGAAGTCCTCGTTTAGGTTTTCAAAAGTTCCAACTGTGGGTCATCATATGACTAAGACCCGCGTCAGGAAAACTTGTCCTGTTTCCTGACAAACATACCTACATGAACTGTATGTAGTCTAGTGAGTTGAGCTGTGACATGTCTTGAACATGGGCTCGCTGTATGACCCCTGTGGTTTAGCGCTTCTATTTGATTATAATAATAATAATAATTGAACATGGGCTGCTTAAACGGCATCTTGAGTATGCCGTGTTAAAGAAGCTTGGGTATCCTGAAATTGTTAGCTTACATAGTTGCGTGAGTTTCTTTGAAGTGTTCAGCTTTGGTTATACATGAAGCTCTGTGGGTATTTGGCGGCCACTGGACCGCCAACAGCAACAGGGTGGTTGACCAGGCAATACCAGCCAAGTCTGGCCAGTGGCCAGGCTGCGGGTGTAGGACAACTCCCGAAACCGGTCACAGGTCTTTATCACAGAATGGGCTGTGGGAGGAGCTATTGTATGCTGGAACAAGGCACGTACTAGTTTATACAGATTTCACTGTCGTGAGCCTTACTACCACCTTGGGTAAACCAGTGCAGGAAAAAATGATCTTGTTCGTACTTTAGTGTCGTTGTGGTCCAGGGGTAGTAGTCCACCAGGTAGAATATGGTTAGTCTTGTAGTGTTGTGGACTTGCCAAATGCCACCTGGCGAAGCATGGTTCATGGTGGTGCGGGTGCAGAGGTGTGGGGTTGTCACCTGGCGGGTTCCTAGTTCATACCCACATTAGGCTTTGTGCATATTTCTTATGTATTTGGCAGATATTACACAATGCCCCAGCATATAATAATATAGCTGGTCGGCAATCTCGAATTAGTATTAAAGACACTTCTGTTCTTCCATTCTACTAAGGACAATATATCGATATTTTTTGGAAACATTATTTACATAAAATTATGAAAATATAGGTGCACTTATTAAATAAATGTTATACAGATAGTTTACGAGTTGCATTTCACTCAAACTGTATAGACATGGACGGTGACAACCAGCTAGAACACCAGTTATAGGTTAAATTCCATTGGTATGATGAAACAATTTGTAAAAATACATTAGCTTTGTGTAGCAAAATGTGTTGTGCACCTTTAGATGCGCTAGGTTTTTGTCAGCTTGTTAATATTTCGACGTTACTTCCCTAAGCTACTTAGTATGTAGCAAGCTTTATCCATGTTAAATGTACAGAATTAAAATAGGAAAAATTGTTTCAGCGTTTTTAATTTTATAATGATTACGTTAATGTAAGTGTCTTAGACATTCTGGTTGTATTATCTTAGATTATAGGCATTCCACTGGTGGTTGAGAGGAACCGTATGACGACGTTTCGGTCCGTTAAGGACCGAAAACCAGCTAGTGGCAGCGATGACATCACAAGCCTTAACTCTTGCATGATGGACATTGTTTTTTTTTGTTTGTTTTTTTAAATGCCGCATAGATCAGGGTAACCGGACAATATGGTTGTACAAATTTTGATAAAAAGGCACTACTCATTATTCTTTTGAACTGTAAAGGCAAAAGTTATTGACAGGATAATAAATTCTGCCTGAACTGGGGGCACATAAGTAGGGCGATAAAGATATCATTATCATTAATTCAGTGATTGGGGTGGGATGGGAGCACGGCACAGTCTTCTAGAGAAATATTAAACGTGAAATGTCAGTTTGGATCATGTGTGGTCTGAGACGAGCATACAATTTGCTGTAACATCACACACCATACTACAGTGTGCACTCACAAATTTGTGGTTGCAGGGGTCGGGTCACAGCTCGTGTTTTGTCATAGGCACTTGTCGCTTAAACACTTGGCCTGTTGAGTGTGTGGCCACCCACAATCGTGAGGTAGTGTGTTAAAATTGATATTTTTAAACACGTGTAATATTAATAGTTTAGAAAATATCGTGTGGTATCAGCTGTTTTTTAACCGGTACCATAAAAAAGGCCGATATCGATACTTCGGCTCATCCCTGGTAGGTAGCATGGTTTTTATGGCAGGCTGCCCTCTTCCACTCGCACTCCCTACTAACTAGCTGCTGATTTTGTAGGTGCACCATCTCCGCAGCGTCATCCTTGCTTTATCACCCACCCTTCCCTCTTCCTAGTCGTCTGCTCTTGGGGACACCTGCATCTCCCGTCCCATGGCTCCCACCATCCCCTAACGCCTATCTTCCGCTCCTCTCCCCTCCCTTCTCTTACCCCTACCGCCTCTCCTCCCAGACCACTCCCTGCCTGCTCTCCCCTTTCCCTCCCCTACCCGATCTTCCCTCGCCGTCCTTCGTCCCAGTGACGTTGTTGCTGAGTCAGACTGAGCAGAGGAAGTGGCAGAAGCTACAGTTAAAACAAGGGAAGCGTTTGAAGCCTATACAGTATTGTCAGTTTCACGTGTCATACCACGGGGGGAAGGGGGTGAGAGATCCCTCTTCACCTTCAAGTAAGCACTTCATACTACTATAATACTCTTCATCAGAACTGTCGAAAATTATATACCGGGAAAAATTTGCAAATATACGAGGAAATACAAATACCATCACTAATAATGAAAGTATGGAAATACACAATTATCAGTGAAGTACCGCTTATACAGGGTGCTGAGAAGGGAATATTACAATGCTAGAAGAGTGAAGTTATTACAGTGACCTGTTACACAACTATGGGAAGTGGAAATACAAACTATTATTGCGAAAGGTACACTTAAAATTAATTGGTTCTCTACAGTTCTCTTGTAAACCTCGTTCGTCTTTGTGTCCACCCTCAACCAAGGCTCTGTGTCTTCTGTGTAGCTAGCTCGTCCGTCCAAAATGAAGCAACAAAGAATTTTTGCATTACTCCCCCCCCCTCCCCCAATTGGGTAGAGTTGGAGCAACATCACACGTGTGTGCGTGTTATAAGTGATTTGCAAGTTTTAATTTACGTATTCGCCAGTGCTTGATTATGTTGCTGGAAGCATTGTGTAATACATAACCTTGAACATCACACCTTTAAGAGTAGCGCACAGTTGCCAGTCAGTTCTAGCTGCTGTTACAGAAAACCAATAAGTGGGTGTTAAATTTTTGTCGTCAGGTAAATATTTTATCACCAGGCGAGTTTTTCTTTTAATAATGCAGTGTGAAATTAGTGAAGGACAACAGTGCACAAGTGTTCGCAGTAAAGCTAATAAGATTTACGGCCTTGTATCAAGAAGTATCATTAATAGGAGTCCTTAGGTTATACATCAACTCAGTGTATCATTGTTAAGACCTAATTTAGATTATCGTGCACAGTTCTGGTCTCCATATTACAGAATGAACATAAATTATCTTGAAAACATACATGTGGTGTGCCCTTCAACGTGTCTCAATCGTGTTGAGAGGAATTTCCAATAGTGTGCGTCATGTTTGAGAGGTACCCATAGTGACGCATGAGGCAAGAAATAATGTCGAGGCAGTATATTCTGTTTCTCTTTCCAGATTATACTCGTTGAGGTGAGTGGTTACCTACTGAAAATCGATACTTGTGACGTGTTTTTGAGGTGTTTGTTACTTTGGCTAGTGTGGCATACGCGGATATACAACTAGTTTTTAGTACAGTACTTAAAAGGAGCAAGCCACCTCTGATGAAATAGGACACATTTCGGCTGATTTTCATAAATTTAGGACAATAAAACCTGAGTGTAACCCAGTTAAACACTAGAGAGAAATACTTGTATGGGCGCTGGGATAATATCGGATATTACGTTCATTAAACGCCATATTGTTATGCCTGTCTGAAAATGATATGGATTACAAAATTTTCAAAACATGCCAAACTGTTAACTTTTATGCTATTTACACTATCTTAACTTGAATATTACCATACACTGGCACCATGTTTAAGGTTGCCGAAATTGCAGAACTGGAAAAATGGCAAAGAACTTTAAAATAATCTTTCCCTGTACTACATAAAGCGTATGGGGACAAGTTAGATCATAATATACACCAATAAATACTGGAGGGACTGGTTCCAAATTTCACTGAAATACCTGCTTACGAGAGCAGGTGGTTTAGCAGATAGTGTAGAAGTAATCTCGGTTAAAAGCAGAAGTGCAGTACCTGCTCATCGTCATCAACGTCAGTATATACATAACTGGTTAAGAACGTCAATTGAGAAACTGGAATGAAAACGTCATTTATTGGACTTGATATTTTAACGCGTGTTCGGTAGGTGTTAGTAAGTTTATTCAGGTATACACAAATACATTTACATAGATTATCATACATAGCAGCATGTGTAGAGAACCTTGGATAACCCAAAAGAGTCAGTGACTTGTTTCCATTGGGGTCCTCTTTATAAAAATCAATGTTCATATATTGCATTTATTGGCGTTGTGGTATGTTATAATTGGTAAAATTGTACTCATTGATTATATACACTAACCGAAACGACCGACATCGAGAAATTTGCATAAAATCGTTGTGGTGGTGAAATTGGCCGGTGTTATTGGTGGTGGTGAGAGGGGTGTGTGGGTGGGAGTATGGTGTTGGTAAGATTGGTATAGGTGTGGTGGGGGTCGAGTTGAACATCGATCCCATAGTGGCCTAGCTTGTGGGCGGTGTCATCATGCTTGAGGCTCTTCAGTACCCAAACCATCCTCCTAATAACTGTCACATTTTCACATAGGCTTTGCAGTGCATTTCTAAGCGAGGTCAGGTTACATTACGTTAGATTACAACTGAAAAACTATAAATAAAAGACAATAAAGTCTGCGGCATGAACAGAAAACGGGCACCCACTGCTCTGCTCATGTAAAACAGTCATATTTCAACTGTTCCAAGGCTCTGTTAACAGCCACCCATTTGACTTTACAGCAGTGTAGTGATGTCTGTGGTTAAGAAGGCGGGTTGCGCTACCACTAGGATTATTTTATCTGCTTACTAGTCACATCTTTCATGTCCCTCCTTTCCCTCTAGATTGAATAACTAGTGCTTTCTAAACGATACTACGATACTCTTTCATGACTGTATACTAATGGCAGGATAAATTGCTGAGCTGGAAAATGTAGAGAACATTCACAGTTCTTATAAAATCAGTCGTGCATCAAAATTACTAAGAGTGCTTGATATCCCTAGAACTGGATATACTCCTTAGAATGTAGGTATGATAGAGGCATCATGATCTACATCTGGATGATACTGATGGGACTGATCTCAAACATTCACACTGAAATAACTACATACAATAAAAGGCTTGGCAGACAGTGCAGGATTGCCTCGGATGAAAAACAGGGAGATGAGTATAGAGAAAAGGACTCAGTTTAAAGGGACCATGACGTTTCAATACATGATGGGGATTACTAACAAACTCCTAATCTCTAGCTGTCTTTGGGAGGGAACTCTAAAATAGTTTCTGATAAGCCAGGTTGTGGTGCATACATTGGTGGCAGGAGAGTACCAACAGCCCAATTGATCAAGCCACCAACCAGGAGTCCTGTTGGAAGATCAGGCCATGGGGGCAGTGAACAGAGGAAGCAACTACAGGTAACTCCTCTTTTACCTTCTTCCCTCCCCCTCCTATTTCCCTCCTCCCACCTTTCCTCTCTTCCCCCCCTTTCTTTCACTGTCAAACTGCTCGGTATATGACACTACTACTACTATCCTTACCCCTCTATCTTTTTTCCCTCCCTGCATTCTTTTTCCTCCCCATCCCTTTCCCCTCTCTAACCATCCTTTCCCCTTCCACCCTTTCTAACCCTCCCTTCTCTCAATCTTTTCTCTCCCATCCCATCCTTGGATGGGGAAAACTAAGTGAAAAACTAACGTCAAAGACCTGGGAGTGATCATGTCAGGGGATCTCACCTTCAATTGCATGTGCTAGAAAAATGACAGGATGGATAATGAGAACCTTCAAAACCAGGGATGCCAAGCCCATGATGACACTCTTCAGGTTGCTTGTTCTATCTAGGCTGGAATATTGCTGCACACTAACTGCACATTTCAAGGCAGGTGAAATTGCTGACCTAGAAAATGTGCAGAGAACCTTCACGCCATGCATAACTGTGATAAACCACCTCAATTACTGTGAACGCTTGAAGTTCCTAAACCTGTACTCCCTAGAACGCAGGCGGGAGAGATACATTATTATATACACTTGGAAAATCCTAGAGGGATTAGTACCAAACTTGCACACGGAAATCACTCCCTACGAAAGCAAAAGACTCGGCAGGCGATGTAACATCCCCCCAATGAAAAGCAGGGGTGCCACTAGCACGTTAAGAGACAACACAATGGGTGTCAGGGGCCCAAGACTGTTCAACTGCCTCCCAACATACATAAGGGGGATTGCCAATAGACCCCTGGCTGTCTTCAAGCAGGCACTGGACAGGCACCTAAAGTCGGTACCTGACCAGCCAGGCTGTAGTTTGTACGTTGGACTGCGTGCGGCCAGCATTAACAGCCTGGTTGATCAGGCTCTGATCCATCATGAGGCCTGGTCACAGACTGGGCCGTGGGGGCGTTGACCCCTGGAACACACTCCAGGTAAACATCCATCTTTTTTTCTCCCATCCCATTCCTTTTTTTTATCTCCCATTCTTTTTTTTTATCTCCCATTCCTTTTTTTTATTTCCCATTCCATCCTTTTTTTCCCTCTCCCATTTCCCCCCTCCCATCCTTTTCCTTCTCTCTGCGCCTCTCCTTTTCCTCCACCCTCCCATCTTTTCCCCTTTCTTCCCTCCCCTCCTTTTCATTTTCTTTTCTCCATCCTTTTCCCTTCCCACTTTGGCCCCCTCCCCGCTTTTGTCTGCACTCCACAAAAGGATGATACACTTTAATTTTAGGCAGTGTAGGTGCAACTTTGCTGATATACTAAGTTAAAAAATTTTTGAAACTGCAATACTTGAATGCCTCTTCTTGTTGGCTTGAAACTGTTACTGTTGATGAGTTCCCAGAATTTTTCTACTCCCGGAGCCCGGCCATGGACCAGTCTCGTTTGGTGCTTGCCTGGTCAACCAGACTGTTGTTGGTGGCCTACAGCCCCACATCTTCATCACAGCCTGGTTGATCAGGCACCTGTTGAAGATACTTGTTAGTGTGTGTTAGGGAAAGATTTAATATTTTAATGGGCTTTGTAGCCTTTAATTTGCTAATTATACGTATTAGTAAAACATATACGTATATCATTTCAAACACTTTATATTGGGCTATCAAGCTGAAAATTCAAACATACGTACTACTTTAAAACATCAAACTACACCGTGTAATTATTTATAGACTTCCCCTTAGCAGTCTAGGAGACTCTTTTTATCTAAAACCTTTAAGTAAATAGGCTACATTTGAAATATTTTTTTTACATTATGGTCTATTATTTTTTGCTTGTCTATGGTTCATCAGTTGTCAGTCTTTCTTATACTACTACATCTGTCAGTATGGTTGGATGTTGAAGTGAGAATGAACATAAATATTAATCTAATCTAATGCTGACCATCCTCTTCTTCACATTATAGATTTTAAGATCATATTGTATACATTATACAATTTTGTACTTTTATTTACCCTCCCATAAAGAAAAATGGCACTGTATTACTGTAATTTGAAATAAAGTGGAATACTGTGTAAATTACAGTAGTGCACCCATTCAGTACCAATTACTAAAGAGCTCTTGATAAGGCAGCTGCTACTGATGTAGTATTTATATTTCATTTAAAATGTTTTGATGACATTACTTGCAGGAAAACTAAAATACAGTAAGCCCTTAAATTGACATATCTAGATTTTAGACTTGGGAAGTATGGGACAGAATCCGCTGGGTCAGTTAGGAAATAACTTGACAAAATTTGTTACAGAATTGTCCGTTATTATGATCATGGCAAAACAGTCTTGTTTTTATCCACTGGCATTACCTGCCACTTCCTTCCCTCTTATTAGTCACTTAAATTGAGGATTTACTGTGAAATGTATAGATTTGTGCTCTCTCATTTGGAATGTTGCTCAATATTGAGCCCGTTCAAGGCAAGAGATATTGGAGCTGGAACACATACTGTACTGTACAGTACATAAAAGGGGGAGGGGGTTCATTGAAACATGGTACAGTACCATGATGATTTGTTTCAGCGAGATATGTTATAATGTACAATACATAGGTTATACTATGTATGTTGATGGCTCTGGGAATCATGGGAGGAAGTGTAGAATAAACCCAGTGACCAGTAGGAGTGGCATATGCATAATTAGAGAACACTTGTCCACATTCATGATAAAAGAGTAAGGTAAAATAAAAGATTTATTTCTTTGTAAAGGTTACTATGTTTGATTACAATTGTAATTTCAATTGTGATTACAATTGTAATTTCAATTGTGATTACAATTGTAATTTCAATTGTGATTACAATTGTAATTTCAATTGTAATTTCAATTGTAATTTCAATTGTAATTACAATTGTAATTTCAATTGTAATTACAATTGTAATTTTTTTTTTTTTTTTTTTAACACATCGGCCGATTCCCACCAAGGCAGGGTGGCCCGAAAAAGAAAAACTTTCATCATCATTCACTCCATCACTGTCTTGCCAGAAGGGTGCTTTACACTACAGTTATAAAACTGCAACATTAACACCCCTCCTTCAGAGTGCCGGCACTGTACTTCCCATCTCCAGAACTCAAGTCCGGCCTGCCGGTTTCCCTGAATCCCTTCATAAATGTTACTTTGCTCACACTCCAACAGCACGTCAAGTATTAAAACCATATGCCTCCATTCACTCCTATCAAATACGCTCACACATGCTTGCTGGAAGTCCAAGCCCTCGCACACAAAACTTCCTTTACCCCCTCCCTCCAACCTTTCCTAGGCCGACCCCTACCCCGCCTTCCCTCCACTACAGATTTATACACTCCGAAGTCACTCTGTCTCGTTCCATTCTCTCTACATGTCCAAACCACCTCAACAACCCCTCCTCAGCTCTCTGGACAATCGTTTGGTAATCCCGCACCTCCTCCTAATTTCCAAACTCCTAATTCTCTGCATTATATTCACACCACACATTGACCTCAGACATGACATCTCCACTGCCTCCAGCCTTCTCCTCGTTGCAACATTCATCACCCATGCTTCACACCCATATAAGAGCGTTGGTATAACTATACTCTCATACATTCCCTCTTTACTTCCATGGACAAGGTTCTTTGTCTCCACAGACTCCGAAGTGCTCCACTCACCCTTTTCCCTCATCAATTCTATGATTCACCTCATCCTTCATAGATCCATCCGCCGACATGTCCACTCCCAAATATCTGAATACATTCACCTCCTCCATACTCTCTCCCTCCAATCTGATATCCAATCTTTCGTCACCTATTCTTTTTGTTATCCTCATCACCTTACTCTTTCCTATATTCACTTTCAATTTTCTTCTTTTACACACCCTACCAAATTCATCCACCAACCTCTGCAGCTTCTCTTCAGAATCTCCCAAAAGCACAGTGTCATCAGCAAAAAGCAACTGTGACAACTCCCACTTTGTATTTGCTTCTTTATCTTTTAGCCCAACACCTCTTGCCAAGACCCTCGCATTCACTTCTCTTACAACCCCATCTATAATTGTAATTACAATTGTAATTTCAATTGTAATTTCAATTGTAATTACAATTGTAATTTCAATTGTAATTACAATTGTAATTTCAATTGTAATTACAATTGTAATTTCAATTGTAATTACAATTGTAATTTCAATTGTGATTACAATTGTAATTTCAATTGTGATTACAATTGTAATTTCAATTGTGATTACAATTGTAATTTCAATTGTGATTACAATTGTAATTTCAATTGTGATTACAATTGTAATTTCAATTGTGATTACAATTGTGATTACAATTGTAATTTCAATTGTGATTACAATTGTAATTTCAATTGTGATTACAATTGTAATTTCAATTGTGATTACAGTGGACCCCCGAGTTTTGTAAACCCTGGAAATCGTACATTTATGTAAGTATAATATTGTAAGTGCTTGTGGAAGTGTATTTTTGGGGGTCTGAAATAGACTAACCTACGTGACATTTTTCCTTAAGGGAGTAAATTCGTTCGGTAATGGCACTTGAGCAGACTTCAGGAGTGAAGTTTTTACGAAACTCGGGGGTCCACTGTACAATTGTTTAAAACTGTTCACCCGCATAGAGCCAATAAGGCATTTAAATAACTGGGAATGCCTTAAATTTTTAAATATGCACTTACTGGAGCAGAGGAGAGATACATGATAATATATACCTGGAAAGTACCTAAGGGCCTTTTCCCGAATCTGCACACTGCCATAACTACATACTGGAGTGAGAGGTACGTATAGAAAGAAGTGCAAAATAAACATTGAAAAGCAGGTGTGCAGTGGGCCAGGTCAACCAGGCTGTAATGGAAATGTGGGTCAGTGGGCCACCGGGCCACCAGTGGCAACAGCCTGGTTGACCAGGCAAGCACCAGACAAGCCTGGCCCATGGCTGGGCTCCAGGAGCAGAAAAAAACTTGGAACTCATGAAAGGTATATACATACCCTGCTTCTAACAGATATCAGAAGTACAGTGGACCCTCGCTATTCGAACATTCTTCATCCCAGAATGCTGTTCAAGTGCTGTTACCAAACGAATTCATTCCCATTAGGAATTATGTAAATTAGATTAGTCCATTTCAGACCCCAAAAATACACTTATAAAAGCACTTACAATAATAAACTTACATAAAAGGGCGAGTTTGGAGTGTTTGAATAGCGAGGGTCCACTGTATTGTGGGACCAAAGGTAGGAGGTTAGGTTAGGTAAGGTTCATCAGGAAACGACAAGTGTTTCCTGACGCGGGTCTTTAGTCATTTGATGACCTGCTGTTGGAGCTTTTGGTCATCTGACAGAGGCCTTCTGCTGGCTTAACGGTTCACCCCTTTAAAAATTATGGTCAGTTATGACCAAGTAATTATGAAAAGTAGGAGTTAAGAGCAGACTGTACTACTACCTTAAAAAATTACCAGATCAGGCAGGCCTGTTGGTCACTAGCAGCAACAACCTGGTTGGCCAGGTAGTCAGCAAGGAAGCCATGACTCAGGCCATTCTGTATTATTAGAAAGGATATCTGAAAATGGTCAATAGTATTTCACTGCTGTTTCTTTATTTCATACCTAGCCTAAAGTTAAATGGGAATACAATACAGCCTCTCCTTACTTAGTGACGTACAGTGGTACCTCGAGTTACGATGGTCCCCAAAATCGCCCTTTTATGTAAGTTTATTTTTTTAAATGCTTTTGTAAGTATATTTTTGGGGGTGTAAAAGGACTAGTCTATTTTACATTATTCCTTATGGGGATAAATTCGTTTGGTAATGGCACTTGAACAGCATTCTCGAACGAAAAAATATCGTAACTCGAGGTACCACTGTACTTGTTTACCGACCGCTTATTACGGTATACTGTACACTACTGTATTATAAAGATTTAAAATGTACTAAAAATGTTAAAAATGGTGCAAAGGTGACATTAAAAAAATATCTTAAGATGGTTGACACAAACCCACTACCAGGTATAGTATGCTCCTCGCTTAACGACCAGTTCGTTTACTGACCTACTCTTAGGAACGGAACCCCCGTCGTTAAATGAGGATAGACTGTATTAAAAGCTATTAAAACAAAAAAAAGTTATGCGTGTATTAAAGGTGTTTTCTATTATAATTTTTTTTTTTTTTTGTATGCTGTTAATGTAAGTGGATTTGTGCACTACACACAATTTGAGGTGATAAGGAATACAAGGTGGTGTCGGCTACTTGGCCTTCCCCTCTTGCCTCTCAAGATGGCAGTAAAACCACTGTAGGTGAGGATCCTTCTTGTGGCATGTCTCAACATGATTTGTGTATAGGACATCATCTCGTAGTCAGTTGGTGCATGGGAAGATATATAAAATAGTTATTATAAACAAAGATCAAGATCTTGGATGTATGCTATTGTGCAAATGTTAGTGATTCAACACTTAAATTAGTTATGCTAGGGTGATAATGAAACCAGGGAAGTTTGTGAGACAGTCCTTTAAAAGATTTCCTCTACTTTGAGCCTAATTTCAAGCTACTTCTGGTCCTGAAACCAACCAAAGTAATCTCTTATTTCAGTAGTACGTTTTCTAATGTATCAAACAGTATGAAGAAACAGCCAATTAAACTATAAAAAACATCCTAGAAAACAATTCAGTTGCTTTTTGAAACCAAACACATGATCAGAGTTTTACTTTTCCTATCATGTTCCATGTGGGGCAGGATACTTTTTGTACTTTGCACACTTCCTGTGCAGACCCATTCTCTCATATCTAGGCCAAAATTTACCGCTCATAGCTCATCTAAGTGAACTGAGCTCGTGACATAGAACTTTGTGAGGGACCCTGGCTTCAAGGACATAATTCTATGTGATGGCACTGACAGGGTTAAAGTCTGCCCTTTTTAATCACATGCAGTACTCTGGGAAACATTTTTATTAAGACACCCATGTATGTAAGGCATACATGTGTGTATGCTGTCAAGTGACCTGACATGTTCAACTTCACCTGACCTCTCCACCACTTCCATTGACTATTTATTCTCAGATTTCATGTATGGTACTCTGCATTGATGTGAAGCTCCTGGTGAGGGAAATATTTCCTGAATATTTGTTCCCCATATGTTGCACATGTCTTTTTCTTATGCAATAACAGAAAAGTTCTTGTAGAATGTTTAGCTGCCATTAATATACAGTAATGTGTACTGTAGTCCAAATGGTGGAAAATACATATTTGCCAACAAGAACAGGGTGCACTCTGGGTAACTAATGTATATTACTCAATACTAAAATTTTAGTTCAGCAACAAATGGTTTAGCTGCATCAAGATAATATATACTGCAGTCATACTAGCCTTTAGAAAAGAAATGGTTTAGCTGCATAAACTTAGTATACCGTGCAGTCATACTAGCCTACTAGCTTTGGATTGAGGTTGTTTTATATTTAATCTGAAAACTGGTAAAAATTCTTGGAACTAGGTTACTCTATTTTTTATATATTAATTATTATTACTGGCATTGACATTATGCAACACTACTATAAATAAGAAATGTATTACTAAATATGAAAAAGTTTGATAGTTTGCAAGGATAGACTTGGTGGATTTTTAATGGGCATATCTCTGGCATGTACTTTTGTACTGCTTGTTTAAAATGAGAGGATATCATTGTTTTCCAGGGGTGTTAATGTAGGGAATGAGTAGTAGTGGTGAGTTTGACTCGGGGCTTCCCCAGCATTGCCTCGCTTGGGAGATGGGGTCGTGCTGCAGCTCCTGCTCCACCATTGAAGACCTCAGCGACTCCTACTACCAGTTTAAAAAATCTCACTACCACCGCAGCCCCTCTCCAAAATACCCTGTTTCTCATTCTGGCTTTTTGTCTGTCGATCTGAAAGGAGCTCAAGTGTATCAACGATATATCCCAAGGGTTGAGTAACCTTGCATCACTGCTCTGGCAACCTTCATTATGGTGTTAAATTTGCATGCATCATTCCATCTGTGTAATTCAGTAATAATTAACATTGATTTGATTTAGGTCATTTGATTACTACAGCAAAGAGCCTATTTGATCTTGCATAAATCTTGGTTATTCAGTTAGTTGGGTGCTAAGCTATGCTTTTTAGTTTACCTTCCTAGTGATAATTGCTCAAACTTATCGTGAAACTTAAGTGATATATTAAATTATTAGCATGTAATTTATATGCTCCAGTACAATGCCTAGTGTAAACTACGTACAGTACCACACTGCCATAACACTAAAGGGGGCGTTCAGCTTGATGCTTGCTAAGTTAACCATTTTTGCTGAATGAATATCTCTGGTATTAGTACCCTTAAATTTTCAGAATGATTTTTGTTACTATATATTTGCCATGTGGGAACAGTATTAGTTACTAGAGAAAAGAAAAATTGTCATATTCCTTATGAGCAAATGTTCTTGCTTCCCATTGTTTCATAATTTATTGTTCATGTTGAGGGGAAACTATTTCAATACAAAATAAATTGGCCTTTTATATGTGCTTTAAATAAAAAATTCTCAATTAAAATAGACCAAAAGGGGTTACAAATTTTTTGGTGTACATACATACTACTTTGCATATAATTTTTTGTAAAAGATTTTAATAAAATGCTGTACTGGCTAATCACTGCTACTGATTCAGCTTGGTAATGCTCTTATGAGTAACCCTCAGGATGTGTATGGAGTGCATAATAAAGCTATTTAAAGTAAAGCAAACTGTGTGGCTGTGTTTTGCATGACTCCCTAGTATTCAAGGTTTAACTATGCTGTTGAGTGATTATATTGTGTAAGGAAATGGGTAAAAAGTGTGCATGGTTGTCTCAACTGAAGAATAATTAATAGTTTCCTAAGGGTTACAAGATTAATTACCATAAGATATTGCCACCTTTTTCTACTTTCTTTAAAATGTGTATTTCTAATACTTGACAGTTTGGTATGAAAAAAACTTCCATACTTGTACTGTATAGTCATATCTTTAATATACAGTGGTACCTCGAGTTACGATGGTCCCCAAAATCGCCCTTTTATGTAAGTTTATTTTTTTAAATGCTTTTGTAGGTATATTTTTGGGGGTGTAAAAGGACTAGTCTATTTTACATTATTCCTTATGGGGATAAATTCGTTTGGTAATGGCACTTGAACAGCATTCTCGAACGAAAAAATATCGTAACTCGAGGTACCACTGTACATTTGGAATGATGTTTGCTTTACTGTAGTTTTAAATAACTAGGGATAAAAACATGCACAATATTCTCACCGTCTGGGAATGATTGTACTGTATTTCATAGGTTATTATGAATGTTTTCTCATGGAGGGGGGGGGGGAGAGGAGAGCATCACTTGAATAAAATGACCCCATAATATTAATTAATGTGCTGAACACTCCCTTTAAAGGAATTGGTAAATATACTCACTCAAATGAACTGCAGTGGGGTTATACTGAATATATCTTTTCATTGCAAATTACTTGTAAATTTCAAAGCATTAACTAGGAGGGTGAAGCTTACATATGATAGTCTAAGCTGTAGCTGATGTTCTGTTCACAGCAGTGACAGAACTAATGAATTGGGTGAATGGTGAATGTGAAGTATAGAGGTAAAAAGAAGGCTGTACTTTGTCAATGAAATTTTACCTTGGATCAGTTGTATACTGAGAGTTACTTTTCAGTTAAAACAAAAAATAAGCCTTGAGATAATACAAAATGAAGTGATGAATATTAAACAGTATTTAAAATAAAGAAAAGACAGATTCGGAAGTACTCTACATGATAACTGATAAAATAATGCCATAATGGATGATTGCCATTCAGCATAAGTATTTGTGTTGATTGGAAGCACAAGCAGAGCATCAGAACTGCTAGCTGTTGCAAGCTCACCCTGCCACTGGTGGCATCTGTGCTGCACTTTCTCATAGATTAGCACCTCTTTCAACTTGTAGTGCAAGATTTTTGTGTGGTGCTGCACTTATGAGTAATTATGTAAATCATATTTTTGGGAAATGGTGTTTGGAAAATGGATGAATAAGGAATGCCAACTGTTAAGGTGGCATGCAGTCTTGACCTTTTAACTTCATTCACCTTAAGATATTTTTGCAGTTGCATTGTGATTTTAATTTCTACTATGTAAAGGTATATTTATTTTGTTTTGCGGTTAAAGCTTGTACAGTTGGCTTTCATCAGTTGTTAGCTTTTGTAAAGTACTGTACTCGTGTTGGCTTTGCATCATTGAACATAGCTACATTTATTATGGCAGTTATATTGATAAACATCACCTCAGCCTTTTATGTATTGAATGATTAAAAGGGGATTTTGTGGGATTTAATACTGTAATCTTTAAAATTTATCGATTACAGCATAAACAATCAAAAGTTTACTATTGCCCTACAGATTTTTGCTCTGTACAGTATTGCTTTGAATGAATCTAGAAATACACTTAATATGACATTTATCACAATTTTTTAGGTTCATTTTGCATTACCATACTGAACTATTGTAATAACACTTACATTTGGCATTATGGCACTTACCTAATTAAACTTAATTATATTCTAAGTAACCATGAAAGTTTTTATGGTTAATGTTTGATTACCAATTTTCCAAGAATTTTGTTGTTGGATCCCTGAAACCTGAGCATCATTTGATGCCTCCATATTATAATTACAGGATTACTGTACATAGTATATTTGTTTGCACCCTTAAATTTGTGCACCACTTATTGTTAGTCTTTTGACACTTTAAATATAATTAAGAAAATGTTGTTGATAAATGTAAATAGAAATTCACTGTACTTGTTTTGTTACTTGTATGTATTAATATTAAAGTATAAGTTTTGAAGAGAGTACCATATTGTAAATTTTTGTATGTTCAATAACTGCAGTGTCTAAGCATGTTATTAAAAGGGTATTTTTGTTTTAAATTCAGTTCTCATTCTAATTTCTTTTTCTTTTCAGAACATGGCTGCAAATGGCTCTGGGCAGGACATAGACGAGTCACTCTACTCACGCCAGCTGTATGTTCTGGGTCATGATGCCATGCGGCGGATGGCATCCTCTGATGTCCTCATATCAGGACTAGGGGGACTTGGTGTAGAGGTTTGTATTTATATATTTTTGTCATTTATGTGCACTGGCAATTGTAGTTTTTGCTTTACTGCATTAACCTCATGTATTATACTACGCTGTTGATTTGACTTGATAGTGCTCATCTGTAGGCAAATGTTATTCACTTCTTCATTATAAGGAACTTGCATGAGATCTTCATTCTCATGTCACTGAACTAAATAATTTTCTTTATAAACAGATTACATCATTAAAGCCATTCACTGTTACTTCTGTAATACTGTAGTTTAATTTAGGAACATTAACCCATTTAAGAATGAAGAACCCCACTGAGACATTAATGAAACAAGAAATCAGGTCCTCTTCATCTAAGGAAGCCCATAGTTAGTCACTTCGTTTCATTTATCATCACGTGGGTTTCTTTTGTCATTGATTAGTGCTCATTACACAATCAACATTGCATTATCCCATTACAGTAAATGTCCAGTGAAACAGATTAATAAGGAAAAAAGGTGTAGAATTTGCTGAAAATTCTTCTTCAGTTAAGCAGATGTAGTCAGCTTAATTGATGGACTAATGGATATGGACAAACACCCAATAAAACGTACTTAGTCCACTGTATTGATGGACTACCAGACATATGAAGAATAGATTACAATACATTAATACCTGTAAATGTACAGTAGACCCTCGTATTACATGGTAATTAACGTTCCTGAAAATGTTGTGTTAAATAAATCAGTGTTATATAAACTGAAGAACTTGTGGGAAAAATAATTACAGTGGACCCCCGGATTAAGTCATTTTTTCGTTCAAGAATGCTGTTCAAGTGCTATTACCAAACGAATTTATTCCCATAAGGAATAATGACTTTGAGAGGGTATAAATCTGTAGTGGAGGGAAGGCGGGGTAGGGGTCGGCCTAGGAAAGGTTGGAGGGAGGGGGTAAAGGAAGTTTTGTGTGCGAGGGGCTTGGACTTCCAGCAAGCATGTGTGAGTGTATTTGATAGGAGTGAATGGAGACAAATGGTTTTTAATACTTGATGTGCTGTTGGAGTGTGAGCAAAGTAACATTTATGAAGGGATTCAGGGAAACCGGCAGGCCGGACTTGAGTCCTGGAGATGGGAAGTACAGTGTCTGCACTCTGAAGGAGGGGTGTTAATGTTGCAGTTTTATAACTGTAGTGTAAAGCACCCCTCTGGCAAGACAGTGATGGAGTGAATGATGATGAAAGTTTTTCTTTTTCGGGCCACCCTGCCTTGGTGGGAATCAGCCGATGTGTTAATTAAATAAAATAATAAAGGAATAATGTAAATTAGATTAGTCCTCTTAGACCCCCAAAAATACACTTACAAAAGCACTTACAAAAATACTTACATAAAAGGGTGAGTTTGGAGACCATCGTAAACCGGGGGTCCACTGTACTTTCCTGGGACCTCCCAAAAAGCCGAATAACTTTTTTTAGACATCCAGATCTTACAAAAATAAAAATGATAATGTTTTTGTTGCTTAAGACTACAAATGCAACAGAAATAATATTTACTTTAAATTGTGGTTGCTGGTGTATGTCAGTGATTGTGAAGAGTGGAGATACATGGTGTGGCCCTACTGGGCTGAGGTGGATGGTTGTTGGTTGTCGGCAGAAGTGGATGGTTGAGGTTCTGGTACTAAAGTCGATGGTTGTATTGGAATGTGCATAAATTCTGTAATGGATCTCTGGCTTTTACCCTGCAGTACATTATACATTATTCCAGAAGCTTGGTACTGCCAGGTTGGAGTCAGTCCATTGATGCAACTAGTTTTTTCATCACTTTTCTTGTTTAGTTAAACTTGGATGACTTAACTCCCTGATCCAGTGGTTGTATTAAAGATGTATTTGGAGGTAAAAATACAACTTTTATATGTGGGGGTTACATCCAGCAAAGCTTCTAGATGAGTATGGGAATTATCAAGAATGAAGAGTCTTGAATGCAAGGTTCTTGCTGTGCAGGTAATACTTGACTTCAGGAATAGTGATGCTTAAACTAGTCAATAAATATTTCCTCTGTCATCCTTGCTGACTGGTTTGACCTCCAAATTACTGGTAAGGTGTTTTTATCTACACTTTTCAAAGCACGAGGCTTCTTAGAGCGGTAAATAACCATGGGCTTACACTTGAATTCACCTGACGCATTACCGCAAAGGAGTCAGGTGAAGCGATCCTTTCCTGCCTTGAAGCCTAGTGCATCCCCGCGGAGACAGTGGTCTCACCCATAACCAGGCGGCGGCCTAAGCTATGGAAATATCCCGCGGGCAATGCTCCAAATTTTTTTCCGTCCTGCAAACTGAATTGTGTTAAGTAAATTTTATGAAGTGTTGTATAAAATTCTGCCACAATTTTTCAAGTGTAATAACCAAAACATACCAAATAAATCCATGTAATAGAGGGTCTACTGTACCTGAAAAGAAAATGGGTTAAAAGTATAGCACAGTACAGTATTTTTTTTTTTCCTTTCTTGTGGTTAGATGAGCTTACAGATTTGATACAGTACAGTATTTCCATGGGGTCTATTGGTGACCCAGAATAACCTTTTCTGAGTCAGTGGAGTTGTAAAGCTCCAACAGTAACATTGCAGATGGTGTGGGAGACATGTGTAGATGGTGAGGGAGATGTAGATGGCTCAGGCTTACTGGTAGATGGGTTTGGAGATATTCTATAGAATGAGGAACAGGTTTAAGGAGTGACTCCAGCTTAATGTGCTTGGCATGCTGATGCTCAACAGAAGAAACATTAACACTAGTAGTGCACTGTTTAGCATTCCATTTATGCATTCCTACCTTAACCCTAGTATCTTGGGTCATTTTTATATGCTTCCTAGGAGTAACTGAAGAACCTTTTAAGCTAGCATCTACACTGTACTTCATAGCATATTTTGTAAGCTTTTCCTTGCTTCTACAAATATCAAACACTGTTTTGCTATGCCATACTTCTCTCACCTGGGCCACTGAAATACCGGCCTCTACCTTCCTTATCAGTTAGTTTCTGCTTAACAGTTAAGGTTATGTGCTTATTGGCACCATCACTTGCTTTAGAGGCCATTGTTAATAACACTGTACATGGTCCTGTAATATTATTAAACATACAGTAAATCCAGGGAAAAATTAGAGGTGAAATGGTGAGCGTGTGTGCAGACAATAACACACTGACGTGGGTAGTCACTGGTTCCACTGTCCAGTAACAATGAACATGGATGTGTCCGGGACATATCTTGGACCATGCAAACTTGCCATTGAGTGCAGTCAATCCAGTTTATCGAATACACGACTGGACCAGATAGCTGTTCGATGTAGTAGATTTGTCCGCTTCATATCTATTACAATTGGACGCTCCATTAAATGTACATGTTGAGCCTTTGTCTGGCCAGATTTTTTGTCCGTTTTAACTGACACCTGTTTACGAGGGTCTGCTTTATTGGGTGCTTACTGTAGTTCCATAATTTATATTGTAGCCTTAGTAAGAATATCTTATTTGGTTGGAAGTGTTGGTACAATTGTATCATGTGATTACATCAAATGAGGTTCACTGTAATTCTATACTGTTTATTATTTTTAATAATGTTATATATTATCATGACTAATGGAAAATGGTCTTTACACCACAGGCTTACAAGTTAAGAAAATATTGCTGCCAGATATATCTGTGACAGGTTTTTAGTAGGATTCTAGCCTTGTAGCCTTCCTGAGGAGAGACTTCTTGTTGACTGCCTGATCAACCTGGCTTTTTTTACAACCTGCAGGTTTATGTAGCCATTATAGCTTATATGAAGAATAAATGTATGTATTTAATTACAGGTCTCCCTCAACATTCGCGAGGGTTAGGGGATCAAGAGCCTCGCGAATGTTGAAAAATCGCGAATGTTTGGTGCCCCAATATATTGTAGGGAAATATAATGCAATACTGCTTCCTTAACCTATTGAACCATGAACAATCATAAAACACATGAAAACATCGTAAAACAATGTACTATATACATGTTATTTTGACATGAGCTGGCTGTGGAGGGAGGCCTGTAATAGTATAATTATACAATACGTATTTTATAGTGTTGTGAAGTGTCATGGGGAATCGAGAGTTACTGACACACTGCTGCTTCTCCCTCTGCTGTAGCTCCGCCCACTTTGTAATGATGCCAAATGTTGAATTAAATATGTATACATTAGAAAAAAATGAGACTCCAACTTGATAACTTTATTTTAATTTGCATAACTCCTATATTACAGAAAACAATAAAAAAGTAAAATACACATACAACGAGTTAAGCTTACAGAAAAATACATTAAATTCACCATCTAACATCGTTACGAAGTGGGAGGAGCTATTGGAGGGAGGGAGAGGCGAGCAGTGTCTGGTGAGTCATCATAGGTGGTGGATGTTAGCCTTAGCGCTAATAAAATTACACTATTATTAGTAATAAAGGTTATCTATATTACATTTATTCCAAATTGATATCAGAAACACTATTATTAGTAATAAAGGTTATCTATATTACATTTATTCCAAATTGATATCAGAAACACGATAATTACCCTAGAACTGTAATAAAGATGCTGAAATGAATAATATATGCCATATTATATGAGTAGGGTAAGAGGAGCAGGCAGGCTGCACTCAGAGTTGTTTACATCAGGGTAAACATGCCTAAATCACTCTTGTCATAAGAACAAATGCCTTATACAAATTGCCTTATACAAAGGAACTATGCATGCTCTCTGCCAGTCCCTAGGTACCTATATTAAATAAAAGCACCAACCACTCCAAAACTATATCCCCACCTGCTTTTAACATTTCTTTCTTTATCCCATCAATCCCAGCTGCCTTACCCCCTTTCATTCTACCCACTGCCTCATGAACTTTCCCCACACTCACTACTTGCTCCTTGCTCCTACAAAATGTTATTCTTCCTTGCCTTATACATGAAATGTTATATGCTGTATAATATTTCAGTTGATTTTGTAAAGGATATTTATAAATAAAAAATTCATTTGCCTTGCCCTGGCACCATCAATGATCCTGGCTTCTGCTTAATTTTAAGGTTTGGGTTTTCTTCATCATAAGATAGTGTAGACTTGATACTATTACTTCTAGACTTTAGTGCTATAAATGTATGAAATTGACAAGCACACCATGACATTCACTTGAAAATTTTGATTTTAGATGAGCACAAAACACAACACTCAATACACCTATGAACTGAGACAAAAATATTGACATTTTATGGCAAATAATTGTGATTTTTGAAGTACATAATTATGTATTCAGGTTCGATTGTTAATTATATCAAAATATAATTTTTGTTCTTCATTTTTTTTATGTAAATTTGAATGCTGTCTTTTGTCTGTTATGTGGGTTAAGGAAGGCAAGGTGGGGAAGTTTGAGCTACTAAACTTAGCTATGACCTGAGAGGTAACTGTAAGCCACTCTGTTAACTAGATACATTTAAGGAGGATGCAGTTAATTTACATTTTTATTTTTATTTTACTCCATTTTTCCCTGTGATATGCCAAATATTAGAGTTGCCTGCCTTCTTATCTAGTTTGACTATGGTTTATTAATTGTTGGACATATAGCAGCTCTTGCTAATTGAAGTTTGTGTTGTCATTTGCAGATTGCAAAGAATGTGATTTTGGGAGGTGTAAAATCAGTAACTCTGCATGACACTAGAGAAACAAGTGGCACTGACCTCAGTACCCAGTTTTTCCTAACTTCTTCCGATGTTGGCACCAACCGTGCCACAGCATGTCAACAGAAGTTGTCTGAACTCAACACATATGTCCCCATTACAGTATGCACCAGTCCCCTTACAGATGATATCATCAAGAACTATAGTGTAGTAGTTCTTTCAGGTAAGGTCAATTAAATTATTTAGTTTGTTATAACCAATAATTAATGGTAAAAACTGATGTCTTGTATTGTCAGATTATAATACTGGCTAATTTATATTTGCAGTTTTGATTTAACTTCTGAAACTTTTATGATTTTTTAATGTGTTTCAGATTACATAGAGTATATATATGAAACAAGTCATTCATTATAGTTTATTTTTTATATATATTTTTGGTTGACTTTGAGATAACTTTTATCACATTTTTAATGAAAAAGTGAAATTTTCATCTTTGCACATTTATAATACTGTATATAGAATATTTTATCAGATTCTACATTGGACGAGCAGTTACATGTATCAACAGTATGTCATGCAAATGACATTGCATTCATCGTCGCCTCAACAAAAGGCTTGTTTGGCCAGATTTTCTGTGACTTTGGTAAGAACTTTGAAGTAGTGGACAACAATGGTGAGAATCCAGTGTCTGCCATGGTTGCTGGTATAACAAAGGAGGTAAGTATACAATACATGCTCTTTATTGTCATTGTTCATGGTCCGTACTTGTCTGATTAACTTTGTTAACAATGACTGGAATGACATGAGACGATTAAAAGACTAAAGACGTGGGGCTTATAGAGCAAGGTAAAAAAAATAAAGTGCAATACCAATTTAGTGGCAGTGGTTGGTCTAGCTCCTCTTTTAGTTTGGACAGAATTAAAAAAATACTTTTTTGTCCAGATTAATTTACTGGGCAGCCACAGATGGCGACTGTGGTGTGTGCTCGCTTGTATTGTTTACACTGCAGTTGTTGGTGATCCTTGGTTTGTGCAATTCTTAGTGGATTTTTCTAACAGTTAGTCCTAGCTATGCCTAGGTTAATAACTATTATAATAATAATATTAAGAATAATAATAATATCTTATTTACTACAAGTACATGTACAAGGTAGTATACAGGCCTAGCTGACATCAATGACATAGTACGTACAGTGGACCCTCGGTTTTTGTGCACCTCCAAACTCGAACAATTATGCAAGTGTGCTTTTGTAAGTGTACTTTTGGGGGGTCTGAAATGACTAATCTAATTTACATTTGTCCTTATGGGAATAAATTTGTTTGGTAATGACACTCAACCAACATTCTGGAAAGAATTTTCAACGAAAACTGAGGGTCCACTGTACTACTATATAGAAAGCCACTTGTTATGCAGAGCATTTTGGGCAAATTAGGTCAGTTTTGTCTCAGGATGCAACCCACACTAGTTGACTAACACCCAAGTACCCATTTGACTGATGGATGAACATAGACAACCGGTGTAAGGAAACACGTCCAATGTTTCCACCCCTTCACCGGGAATCGAACCCGGACATTCACCTTGTGAAGCAAGAGCTTTTGCCACCAGGCCATAGGGCACCAAGTATATAAGTAACTTATCAGTAGCTTCAGCTATTGACGAGTTAATTTAGTGGTGAATTAATCAAAGGGCTAGAACACAGTTGCGTTGTGACAGAATAGGAGCTAGTGAGTTTTTATTTGATGCATGAAAAATTACACTGGGAAAGATCAAAGCACATAAAACAACTTTGATTGGATGAAATATTAAAAAGATAGCCAAGAAGAGTGTCTCAGAGCAGTAGGCTTCATTTAATTTTCCAGCAGACTATGGTGGATCAGAGGCATATTCTTGAATTATTGTGACCTCAGTTGGTCTAGAACCAAGGGTGCTGTAAAAATTGGTGGTGTACCTGTACATGCATTAGTTTTTGGTGTAGAGATTATGAAGAATAAGATTGCAAATGCCCATTAAGACTGGATTTCAATGAGTTTGTGTTGGCTAGGATATCTTCATGTCTGGGAATGAAGGAGTAATGTACATTAAGATGTGGCTGGAAGGGTTTGGTTTAGAAGTGTGTGTGAGAGCCTTTTGGCATTTCATAATCAAATGGATAGTTATTACATTATTATATGATTTTAAACATAACAGTGAAGTTACATAAAATTTCTTAATCATGTCATTAGCATTGTCACTATGGTCATGTTTAAGTATAATATAATTTTTTTTTTTATCTATTTTCTTGTTGCATTTAGGAAAGTAGTGTTGTTACCTGCCTGGATGAATCCCGACATGGACTCGAGGATGGAGATTATGTAACTTTCTCTGAAGTGCAAGGAATGCGGAAGCTTATATGCAACTTAGACAATGAAGTGCTTAACTCATTAATTCCTGATAAACATATAAAAATTAATGTCATATCTCTGTATTGACAAACATATATGAATGATGGTGTATTTGTCACCCTGCTGAGTGAAGGGTGTGAATAAAATTCAATTTTGGGTCTTATTGTCATGGTTATACATGGTTTGGTTTTATAATCAGTATGTTTATATTTGGTATTAATGGCTTAAAACTCTGAGGCAACATTTATATATATTGTACAATGTTTTATAGTGATTGAGTTATAAAGTCTTGATCAAATTAATTGGGCTAAGTCAAAATAAAGCTTTCTATTGTTTTACCATGTTTTTCTTGAGCTTAATAACTGCAATCTTCTGCATCGCATTTTGCTATCATGGTATTTAGTTGCAGTACCTTATAACTGTATTTCTGCATGATCATTAGTATATGGATATTATATTCACTGGTTCATATTCTGATTTTGACTCAAATAGCAAAAATGTATCATTACCTATATTGTGAACTTTCAAGGTACTGTAATTATGTTAGGGGATTTGGGTTTATGGAAGCCTCTCTTAATTTATACTTGTCAAAGGAATTAGACCAATCTTCCTTTTCCTTGGAGTGAACCTGATAGCCTTTTTCTTTCCAGCCACTATATGACATTTACAGATTTAGTGCTCCTCCCTAAATGCAATAATATTCTAATGTATAATCAGTCCAAATTATCATTAAACATATTTTTTCAGGTATTGGGACCATTCACCTTTAGTGTTGGGGACACCACACAGTACTCTGACTACATTCGGGGTGGCATTGTCACCCAAGTGAAGATGCCTCAAAAAGTGAACTTCAAAGTTATGGAAGAATCCATGAATGAACCAGAATTTATCGTGACAGATTTTGCCAAATTTGATCGACCTGGGACACTTCACATTGCTTTTCAGACTCTGCATGCCTATATAAAGCAGAAGGGGAGAGCACCTAAGCCATGGAATGAAGATGATTCTGTAGCTTTCTTGAATCTTTTCAAGGATATCAATTCTGCCAGCTCTGCCAAGGTGGTTGATTTTGATGAAGATCTGGTTAAGCAGTTTGCCAAGGTTTCGTCTGGTGGTTTTGCACCCATTGATGCTGTAATTGGTGGAATAGTGGCACAGGAAGTAATGAAAGCATGCTCGGGAAAATTTAATCCTATTAAACAATGGTTGTATTTTGATGCCCTTGAGTGTCTTCCAGAAGACATATCAGTTCTTAATGAAACTGTTTGTTCCCCATCTGGCAGTCGGTATGATACTCAAATCGCCATCTTTGGGCAGGAGTTTCAGAAGATCTTAGGCAGCCAAAAATACTTTGTGGTTGGTGCTGGTGCCATTGGATGTGAATTATTGAAGAACTTTGCTATGTTGGGACTTGGTGCTGGTGAGGGAGGCAAGATTGTTGTCACTGATATGGATCTAATTGAAAAAAGTAATCTGAATAGGCAATTCCTTTTCCGTCCACGGGATGTTCAGCAACCTAAAGCAGACAAAGCTGCTGCAGCAGTAAAGAACATGAACCCTGCTGTAAATATTATTGCCCATCAAAATAGAGTTGGTCCAGAAACTGAAAGTGTGTATGATGATAGTTTCTTTGAGCCTTTAGATGGTGTTGCAAATGCCCTTGATAATGTGGAAGCTCGTCTGTACATGGACAGACGTTGTGTGTACTACCGCAAGCCTCTTCTAGAATCTGGCACCTTGGGAACTAAAGGCAATGTTCAAGTTGTAGTACCACATCTGACAGAGTCCTATGGTTCTTCACAAGACCCTCCAGAGAAGTCAATTCCAATTTGTACTCTAAAGAACTTCCCTAATGCTATTGAGCACACACTTCAGTGGGCTCGTGACATGTTTGAGGGAGAGTTTCGGCAAGCAGCTGAAAATGCTGCACAGTACCTTCAAGATCCTAGGTTTATGGAAAGAGCATTGAAACTACCAGGCTCTCAGCCCATGGAGACACTTGACAGTGTTAAGCGTGCTTTAGTGGATGATCGACCACAATCATTTGAGGATTGTGTACTTTGGGCCCGGAAACATTTTGCTGAACAGTATCACAATCAGATAGTACAACTCCTTCATAACTTCCCTAAAGAACAAACAACATCTAGTGGAGAACCATTCTGGTCTGGTCCAAAGAGATGCCCTCATGCTCTCACATTTGATGTTAATAATGAATTGCATCTAGATTATATTGTTGCAGCTGCTAACTTGAAGGCAGTTGTTTATGGCCTAACCCAAGTACGTGATCGTCAGGCAATTGCTGACATGGTTACTAAAATTAATATTCCAGAGTTTGTTCCTAGATCAGGTGTTAAAATTGCTGTCACTGATGCTGAGGCAGAGGCTCAGAGTAATCAAGTAGATAGTGAGAGACTTTCTAATCTTCAGGCAGCTATTCCACCATCTAGCAGTTTAGGTACTCTTAAGCTGTCTCCACTTGAATTTGAAAAAGACGATGACACGAACTTCCACATGGATTTCATTGTTGCTGCATCTAACCTACGTGCAGAAAACTATGATATTGCCCCTGCTGATCGTCACAAGAGCAAGTTGATTGCAGGCAAGATTATTCCTGCTATTGCCACTACTACTGCACTGATCTCTGGCCTTGTGTGTTTGGAGCTCATCAAACTAGTTCAAGGTCACAATAAACTAGAAAGATTCAAGAATGGTTTTGTTAATTTAGCTCTGCCATTCTTTGGTTTTTCTGAACCTATCCCTGCTCCAACTAATAAGGTGAGTTAAATTTTGTTTGAAATATTGATTTTGAATTGTAACATTTACTAGATTTGAGTTTCTTGTGCCAATTTAAATATATCCAGAATATTTGCCCTTTATAGCTTTAGTAGCTATATATAATTTATCTAATGATGCACACCTAATTTTTTTTTTTTTTTTTAAGATAATGTTATAAGTTTATTTTACTGGTGGTGTGGAGTACTGTACTGTTGCAATTTTGTGGTGATTATAACTAGAAATGTATAAGATGTGTGGGGTCTCCTACTGTACTTTGTCAGAATTGATCAGTTATCTTTGTATTAATTTTTAATGTTTATTTTACAGTACTATGACAAGGAGTGGACTCTATGGGATAGGTTTGAAGTTGATGGTGAAATGACTCTTGAAGAGTTCATTAGATTTTTTGAGGATGAGCACCAGTTGGAGATTACCATGTTGAGTCAGGGGGTGTCAATGCTCTACTCCTTCTTCATGCCACCTGCCAAGAGAAATGAGAGGATGGCTCTCCCGTAAGTCAGACTGCTCTGTTATTAACATTGAAGACTGCTCATGAGGAAAGAAAAATTACATGATTGGCATTAGCATTTTAATGCTCTTGTAAATGAAGTTTCAATTCATGGAAAAGTGAATGGCAAACTACTGTAGATCATTTTTTTTTTTTTTGTTTGAAAGAAAAGTGTAAAGGTGATATTGGGAAAATGTTTTGAAGGAAAAATAGCATTATTGTGGTTCCACAAAGATCAGCACCCATATAATGTTTTCACTTGTATGACTTGGTGGGAAATACCCCCTTCCCCCCCCCTTTTTTTCCCAGAAATCCTTTATAAAAGAAGTCAAAACAACATCCATTTGCAGTTAAAAATGAATAATGGAATAGTGACACAGACAGAGAGCCTGCCTGAAAGGTAATGTGAATATATAAATTGTTAAAATGATGAAAATATTGGGCACTGAAAAGGATATGGGAATAATTATAGATCAGTAAAAGAAAGATAAATCCAGGAGTGAAAAAACTTGTGCTAATTTGGCAAAATTTACATAGTTTCCAGATAAAATGAAGCACCAGTAATCAGGGGATACATACCTTAGATATAGTATGTGCTACAACTACTGGAAACTTAAAAAGAACAATGTGCTTCATGAAGGTAGTGATCTAATAATTAAATTCTTCTATGCAGCTTTGTGGGATTCCAGCTAAGTTTTTGTTCATTGTATAAAGCAATGAAGAGTTAAGAAATGTTATATAAATGTGTATAGAATTTTTGTTAAAGAAATGTTATAATTATATAAATAATAATTGGCAAGGTATGGTATGGTAAGAGAAAGTTGCAGAGATAAGCCTTGAAAAACAATATTGAAAGATGGTGAGATCAGCCATAATTGAACAAAAACTATACACAGGAATGGTTGGCCATGGTTTATGGCATCCCAATAATTTAATCAGACCTAGTAAAGACCCATAAAACACACTAGGGGAGGGGCCATACCCGTCCTTAGGAAAAATAAAATATTTCCGCTACTTTCAGGCCAATTTCAAGCTGCTACTGGTCCTGGAATCCACTAAAATCTCATTTTGAGTAGCATGTCTTCCATTCTATCAATTAATACCAAGAAATGGTTAATAAAACCATAAACATCCAAGAAAACTTATCAGAATAATTTTAAACCAAATGCAAGGTTAGTTTTGCTTTTCCCTATCATGTGCTCTGTGGGGGCAGGATGTTTTTTTTTTTTTTATACTGTGCACACTTATTGCACAGACCCATTTTTTTTAACACGGCCGTTTCCAACTGAGGCAGGGTGACCCAAAAAGAAAGAAAAAAACTTTCATTATCATTCAACACTTTACACCATCACTCACACTTAATCACTGTCTTTGCAGATTCACTCAGACACCACTCAGCTTATCTGAGCTTGTGATGTAGGTCTACGTGATGGACAGTGAAAGGGTTAATGTCCAACAGTATCCCCGATTTTCTGTTTCTTGCCTCTCAAAGAGCCTATTCCTGTGTGTGGATGGTGGTGGGGGGGTGTTGCATACTTACTTGCAGTAAGAGATTTTTGAAGTTAATGGTAATAAGTACCATAAATGTATTATGCATGATGTTTTTCCAAATATGACAATGAAGATTTATAATGAAATTTATATGGTAGAAGAAGCACCTATTATATATTGACACTAAAATAGGAGCATAAAATCAGAAAGATAAATTTGCTGGATAAGTTTTTGGTCTTCATTTCAGCCTTGCCCAGCAAGGCTGGAAAAGTACTATGAAAAAAAGTTAAGATAGATAGATAGATTTAGCAATTTGCTTCATGATTTCTTTCACTAATAAAATAATACACTACAGCATGTCTTCCAAATATAAATCATTATAAACTGATACAATGCCAGTTAAATCATCACTGCCATTTCTAATTTTTTTTTTTTTTTTTCAGAATGTCAGAAGTGGTTAAGAAAGTAAGCAAGAAGAAAATAGAACCTCATGTGAAAGCTTTGGTGTTGGAACTGTGTGCCAATGACAAGGATGGAGAAGATGTAGAAGTTCCATATGTGAAGTACAATTTACCTCAATAATCTTGTGTTAGTGGAAGACCCAAGCATTTTACTTCAGGCCTAAAGAATGGGAGTTTTCCATCAAAGTTCAACTCTGGAACCAGCCTCCAGGATGTCAAACATTGTTGACTTATACTGGTTTAATAATGAAGAGTGAGCTAGTGTTATCTCCATTCTACAAGGCTAATGTTTTCAGGTTTAAAATTTACTCCAGTTGTTAATACCTGACTCAATGTGAATTAAAATTGAAACTAAAACCTACCTAGCAAAAGTTCTTTTATAAACAGTGAAGACGATAACTGAAAATTCATTACAAATGAAATTTCTATGAAATTTCTTTGCAATAGAAGTTTCTGTGATCATATAAATGTAGAAAAGGAATGACTGGTGTACTATACGTCTTTAACAGCTGCCACTATAGTGAGGTTAGCAGTGTGAGAGCACCTGCATAGTTTATGAAAATGAAAGGGTTGATACTGAGTATCATTATATTGTGCTAATGAAAGTGGTTATTTCATGAACACAGATCTGAAATTATACACATTTACTAAGCTTTGTTTCCAAATCACTTTGTGTTAATTTTTATAGTTGTTTCATGGCGATAATTTGTTTTATATGTAAATACCTTTGTAGAAAACCCTAAAAAGATCTATGCACACCCCACTGATATTGGTATTAATTTGTAAAATTCTTTGAAATGGGTTCGCTAGCATAGAGTTGTATACATTTACAATCACCTAACACCTGAATCAGTCACAAAGCTGAAACATTAGTGTTGACTGACATTGTGTAAGTTTATATTACACTTCTTGGCCAGAATTGATGCTGAGAGGTCAGTGTATCATGCAAGATGGCTTCAGAAATGTGGGTGTACGGGGCGAGGAACTGTGATGCAGAGAGTTCCGAGTGGGTTGGCTAGCAATGAGCATCAAAGCAACTAATGTTCAGTTACACGCATTAAAGGCTTTGTGAAAATTGTAAAATTTTTAAGGATGCAGTTATTTCTTAACTTTTGTATGTGAAGTGAAAGCACTTGACAAAATGTCTGTTGGAACAATCTTATCAACCGAATTAGTATTTCCTTATTTTGCAAAATTCATAAAGCAAGTGTTGCTTAATTTTACGTTTCAGCTCCACTTTACACCAATGATCATACTAGTAAACTGTGATTCTACTAAAGTTTTATTTTGCTATTCCTATAATATACATTTAAAAGTATTCATAATTCTTCAACCTGCAGCGCTGTATAACCCCTGTGGTTTAGCGCTTCTATTTGATTATAATAATAATCATAATTCTTCAGTTATTGAACTAGATTAGCCCACAAAAAATAAGTATTTTTTTTTCCCTTAGGTCATGGCATTTTAAAATTAACAGGTTGTCTGTAAAGATGTCAGGGAAATATTGTCTTGACATTAGCAATTTAATTTTTAAGCTGATACGGGTTATTTTTAACTGGTAGTATTTATTTATATAGTTCTTGTTTTCATTTTTGTTAGTTTTACTCATGGCATTCTAAATGTTTTGTATTTATTTTTCAGTGCCAAGAGCAGTGATCTCGTAGGTCAAAATACTCTTTTAAATCTCAATTCTTTCTCTGTAGTTGGAAGATGGTCTGCAGAATAATACTTTGCTCTCTCTCCTTGTGGTTGCAGGAAGACATTATAATTTACTGCTAAAGAACAGTGTTATTACATATAAATTATACCAAACTGCTTTAATCAAACCATTGGTGAAGCACAGCAGCAAAGGGTCAAAATAAAATGCCACGAATCTTCGGACATCTTTATGTAATTCATTAAGGTTTACTAAAACTGCTGCTTAAATTTGAATGTCACACCACCAGTAATGCCTCTTTAAGGGGGGCTCCTTGACGTGGTAAAGAGGCTATCGGTCTGAGGAATTGGACCTTTTGGTCTTCTTCCTCAGACCGAACCTAATACCCCCAATCCCCCTCCCTTTTCCCATCTCCCCCATCTCCCTTTTCCTTTCCTCCTCCTCCTCCCATCCCTCCCTTATTTCCTTCCCAGTTTTACCCTGGGAGCTTCTCTCCTCAGGCATTCTAGTTCCTAGGTAGGGGGAAGGGTATCGTAGTCCATCCCATTCCGTTGAGGTCCTTGGCGGTGGTGTAGTTTGCCGTGGAATCTGGATCGCCTGGGGATGTCCCGATCCTCTCCGGTCACCCGGGGGTGGCTTTGGGTATCTTTCGGGCGACGGGTGTATCTCTGGAGGCCACCTTCGGATTTCGGGGTGGTGGCGAAGCGGTATGCTTTGTGGCGGATATCCGGCCGCCTCTCTTTGTCCGCCGAGATGGCTCGGTGGATGTGAGGTTGCTATCCCGGATTGCTGGTTTACTGGCGTGAAGGGTAGGGTATGGCACGGGTTCCATGCAGCATCTGCACTACTTGCGGTGTTGAGGTCCTCTTGGGCACGGAGGGGATTTGCGCTCCCTTTCATTCCTCCTAGGACCTATTCCTCCACGTTCCCCCTTTTTTATTCTTTTTTATTTTTATTTTCTTTTTTCTTTTTTTTCTTAAAAATAAAAAGAAAGAAGTAACCTAACCATGGCTGACCCAATCCATGAACCCACTACCCCCGGGCCCTTCCTGATACCGCACCCAGTACTGACCCTGCCTCGTTAACGGATGACTCTTTGGACACCTCTCATGCCCCTGTACCTCTTGCTGGTGCTGGTTGTCACCTGCTTCAGGTACCGGGGTTCTGACTGGCCCTTTCAATACGTCTGACCTTCGCTCTTCTCTGACCTTGATTCCGGCTTCTCCCTCGACGGTGTGGCAATTTTCGAATCGCTCGCCCGTCTCCCATCGGACCACCCCGGTCCCACAAAACGACCAAGACCCACACATGACGATTCGACACTCCTTCTCGTTCATCGCAGAAACGACCAGCTCGTCACTCACTCCCCTTAAACTCTCTGTTTCTAACTACTCAATGGACAAAGTTTTTACTCTTCGTCCAACTTCTCCTAATACCTATCTTTCAGACCATAGTATTGGTAAGGCTCTACTACGCCATGTTGGTCAAAACATCTCATTTCACGCTCTCAAGAGCGGCACTCGCATCATCACGGTCCAGAATGCTGGCCAAGCTCGTGATCTTTCTCTTACGACCATTGACAATACACCTGTTACTATTGACAAGCACCATTCCCTCAATTCTTGTTGTGGTTCTGTCATTTTGCCCCACACCATTGTCCAACGGAATTTCCAGACATGTGGTGATGACATTTTCGAGCAGCTTGAGCTCCAAGAACTCCCTATCCTTAAAGTTGACACTTTTGTCCTCCCAGCCAATAAGCGAAGACGTTATCCTTGCAATATAGCTCGTCTAACGTTTGACTGCCGAGAACTGCCACCTTCGGTCTACATTGCAGGTCAACGTTTACAAGTTCGAAAGGTGACCCCTACACCGCAGCAGTGTAGAAACTGCTGGCGTTTGGTCATCCAGCAAAATATTGCAGGTCCATGGCCGAATGCCCAGTCTGTGGTGCTGACGACCATGCCAGTTCTTCTTGTACTCTACCTCCCTCTTGCCTTAACTGTCATGAGGCACATCCTTCATATTCTCGCCGTTGTCAGGTTTACCTGAATGAGCGGGAAATCCGTTGTCTCAAAGAGGCGGAAGGCTTCTCCTATGCTATGGCTGTCTCTCATCTTCGCCTTCAAGGAAACTTCCCGTATTTCTTATTCTCGCATTGCTAAACATCGCCCGCTTCTGGGGTCCCAACTTCCACGGCTTCCTCTGTGGTTGCCTCATCCGCAATCACCCCTGTCTCGAATCCTTTTGATATTCTTGGCTCCGAGGTCCCTACCTCGGCTTCCCATACTGTCCACACTCCTTCCTCTACTCACTCGCACAATCCTGAGTCTACACGTCCTCGTTCTTCATCTAAACCTCAGCGCCCCCCTCCTTCTCATAAGCCCGGCAAAAAATCCCTACTGCCAGGTCCTTCGCCTCTGACTAGTTCTATAACGTGTGTGGAGGTTCATCCTCCTCCTCATACACTACCTTCATCCCCTGTCCCCTCCCAAGCCCCTTCGACAGTTTCCTCTTCTATCTCCTCACCCTCTACTTTAGTGCAGTCTATAGACTCCCCGATCGTTGCTCACTCTTCTTCCATTTCTAATGTAGTCCCACATTCTGCATCTTTGACTTCCGAAACACTGGAAGCTATTGCAGAATACAGTAGACCCTCATTTAGCACGACTTTATGTTGCGCGTTTTGGGTATTACGCGATTGAAGAATTGCGGCACATTTTTATCTAACACGACGTAAACCTTATATTACGCGATTCACTGGAGGGGAAAAATTTTGAGCGCGCGGTCGCCTGCGGTGGGTTAAACCATTGAGTCAGTGGGGGAGTCCTAGTGCTATCCCCAGCCACCCTCACCCACCCACGCATCCCTCCCAGCGTTCAGTTTGGTTCGTACACGTGCAGGACAACAATAATCGGGAAGATCGCTGTGTTTATTACATACATTTTCTCATTTTCACTGCATTTTGATAAATCTGGCAAGCAATCATGGCACCCAGTAAGCATACAAGTGTTCCAGCAAGTGATAAGAAAAGGTTTAAGCGTTCAAGTCTAGGAATTACCAAGAAAATCGAGATATTAGATAAGCTTAAGAGTGGCTCACGTGTGGTGGATATAGTGAGGGCCTATGGCCTTAATGAAGCGTCGGTTCGTACAATTAGGAAGAATGAGGCGAATATACGAGCTTGTGTAATGAATAACCCAAAATGTGACCTCATGAAAAGAATGACACGTAGGTCCCAACAAGTAAATAAAACAGAAAACTTGTTGCTTGAGTGGATCGAACAGAAAACAAAGAAAGGTGCACCACTTAATTTCATCTTAATTAGGGAAAAGGCATTACAGTTGTTTAAAGCAGTGTGTGACAAGGAAGGAAGGCCTGAAAATGAGTGTGTGTTTAGCGCAGGCTGGTTTCACAACTTTAAGTTGCATAATAAGTTGCATAATATTAAGTTTTCTGGTGAAAGTGCTTCAGCTGATCATACAGCAGCAAGTAATTTCCCTGCTGAATTTCAGGAACTTATTTCTGAGGGTGGCTATAAGCCACAGCAAGTGTTTAATGCTGACGAGACAGGTGTTTTCTGGAAGAAAATGCCAACACGAACTTATATCAGTCAGCAAGAGAAAAGTGCACCGGGCTTCAAGGCAGCAAAGGATCGCTTCACCTTGCTCCTTTGCGGTAATGCATCAGGTGATTTCAAGTGTAAGCCCATGGTTATTTACCGCTCTAAGACTCCTCATGCTTTGAGAGGTGTGGATAAAAACACCTTACCAGTAATTTGGAGGTCAAACAAGTCAGCATGGATGACAGAGGACGTATTTATTGACTGGTTTAAGCATCACTTTATTCCTGAAGTCAAGTTTTACCTGCACAGCAAGAACCTTGCATTCAAGGCTCTCTTCATTCTTGATAATTCCCGTACTCATCCACAAGCTTTGCTGGATGTGACCCCACATATAAAAGTTGTATTTTTACCTCCAAATACAACATCTCTGATACAACCACTGGATCGGGGAGTTATTCAGACATTCAAGTGTAACTACACAAAAAAAGTTATAAAAACTAGTTGCATCAATGGACTCTGACTCCAACCTGGCAGTAGCAAGCTTCTGGAGAAAATTTAACATTGCAGATGCCATCAGCTATGCTAGAAGTGCATGGAATGAAGTGCCCCAATCAACATTAAATGCAGGCTGGGGAAAGTTATGGCCTTCTGTAGTTAATTGTTTCACTGGTTTTCCCTTGCTTGAGAGTCAGGTTCAGGAAATTGTTCAGCTGGCAAGGAGATTACCAGGTGATGGTTTTGAAGATATGAATGAAGATGATGTGAATGAACTCTTAGAAGATAATGATGAAGACATGAGTCCAGAGGAAATGTTGGCAGAGTTCGATGCACAGATACAAGAGAGGAGATAACAGAAGAAGATGAAGAAGAACCTGAAGAAAAACAGTTAACACTGCAGCAGTTACGTGAGCAGTTCCATGTTGCTGCTAAACTAGCAGACTTTTTCATTGAAGAGGACCCTGACAAAGCTAGAAGCAGGGCTTTGAAACGGGGTCTAGACCAGCTGATGATGCCTTACCGTCAGCTGTATAATGTAATGCAGAATAAAAGAGCCCAGAGATCCATTACAGAATTTATGCACACACCAATACAACCATCGACTTCAGCACCAGGACCTCTACCATCCACTTCTACCGACAACCAACAACCATCCACCTCAGCCCAGTAGGGCCACACCATCCATATCCACTCTTCACTACCATCCACAAACATCATTACCCACAATTTAAGGTAAGAAATACTATTATTTCTATTGCATTTGTTGTCTTAAGCAGTAATATATCACGACAATGAACTACAATTACATATTAGCCTTCAATTTTTGCAAGATCTTTTGGTCTAAAAAAACTTGTTTGGCTTTTTGGGGACTCCCAGGACCATAACACTATTTTTCCCATAAGTTCTTTTAATTATTTAACACGATTTTACCTAACACGATGTTTTCAGGACCGTAACTACCGTGCTAAATGAGGGTCTACTGTATATTACAGAGACTGGACAGATGATGGACACTACTCCACCTGAGGTTCCTCATCTCTCTTCTTCGTCTCAACCCCCCCTTCCTTCACAACGTCCTCCTCCTTCTCTGATTACAGGTCTTCCGCTGCCTCCACACGTGGACTTTTCTAACCCTAGTCCATAGATTCCTCTCACTTCCACTTATATCTTTCTCTCCATAAATCATGGCTTATTTACAGTGGAATATCCGAGGCCTCAGGGGAAACCGGGGTGAGCTTCAGGTGTTGCTCTCTCAGTTTTCCCCTGTTGGGGTCTGTTTGCAAGAACCCAAATTACAATCCACTGTTATCAGGCCCTTTTCAGGCTATGATTTGTTATATTCATCGGATCCTTTTTCCGATGGAACCTTTAACGAAAGTGCTCTTCTTATACGCACTGGTGTTCCATACCGTCAGCTCTATGTTCCTTCTTCCTTACATTACACCGCAGCCCGTATCCACTTGAATAAGTGGTATACACACTGTTCTTTATATCTCTCCCCTTCGCGGGCAATGTCTATCCAAGATGTTGATTTTCTGGTTTCTTCCTTACCGCCACCCCTTCTATTACTCGGCGATTTTAACGCACACCATTTTCTCTGGGGAGGATCGCACTGTGACTCCCGTGGCATTCAGTTGGAGGCATTTCTTGCTTCTCTTCCCTCCATGTTTTAAATACGGGTACTCCTACCCATTTTGATCCCAACTCATTCTTTCTCCTGCATCGATCTTTCCATCTGCTCATCATCTACTGTCCTTGACTTCACCTGGTCTGTCCTCCCGGACTTACATGACAGCGATCATTTCCCAATCATCCTTAAGTCCCCTCTGTTTTCTCCACCTCCTCATTGCCCACGCTGGCAATTTGACCGGGCGAAATGGGACCTTTACGCACATCTTACTGCCTTTCATGAGGTTCCTATCTCGTCCTCCATTGATGAGGTTTTACATCTCTTTTCGTCCTCCATCTTCACAGCGGCTTCACATTCTATTCCCCAAACCTCGGGCAAGCATCCTCAGAAGTGCGTGCCTTGGTGGTCTCCTGCTTGTGCTCGGGCAGTGCGTTTGAAACGTGCTGCATGGGGCAGGTATCGATATAACAGAACCACAGAGAGACTCCTTGATTTCAAGCAGAAGAGAGCTATTGCTCGTCATGTCATACGTGATGCTAAACGCACTTGCTGGCGAGATTACGTTCTACTGTCACTTCGGCTTCCTCGATGAGTGCAGTCTGGAAGAAAGTGCGGAAATTAAGTGGTAAATTCTCCCCGACCCGGCTCCTGTTCTTCAGGTTGCTGGTGTCGATATAGCACACCCTCTTGCCGTTGCCACTGAAATTGGTAACCATCTCGTCCGCATTTCTCAGGGGCTCCATCTATGCCCCTCGTTCCTTTCTTCTAAGTCTGCCAGCGAGTTAAAGCCCTTAGATTTTTCTTCTCTTAGAGAAGAATCCTATAATGTGCCTTTTACCCTTCAAGAACTGGAGGCAACACTCTCTGCTTGCCGATCATCGGCAGCTGGGCCAGACGGCATACATATTCGTATGCTACAGCATTTACATCAGTCTGCTCTTACTGTCCTCTTACGACTCTTTAATCTTATATGGTCGCAAGGAGTTATTCCCCAGCTGTGGAAGTCTGCTATTGTTCTCCCTTTTCGAAAACCAGGTGCTACGGGACGTGATCCCTCTCACTACCGTCCCATCGCTCTTACCAGTGCAGTTTGCAAGGTAATGGAACGTCTAGTTAATAGACGTTTGATGTGGTATTTAGAGACTCACAATAGTCTCTTCCCTAGTCAGTATGGTTTCCGTAAGGGCCGTTCTGCCATTGACCCCTTGCTGCGCTTGGATACGTATATTCGTAATGCCTTTGCGAATAACCATTCGGTTATCGCTATCTTTTTCGACCTTGAGAAGGCTTATGATACAACTTGGAGATATAATATCTTGGCCCAGGCCCACTCCTTAGGCCTCCGAGGCAACTTACCATTCTTTCTTAAGGCTTTCTTAACTGACAGACATTTCCGGGTCCGGGTTCGTAATGAACTCTCCCCGGAATTTGTCCAAGCTGAAGGTGTCCCCCAGGGATGTGTTCTGAGCACAACACTTTTTCTGCTTGCTATAAATAATCTGGCATCTGTTCTCCCATCCAATATTTGGTCATCGCTCTATGTGGATGACTTTGCTATAGCTTGTGCAGGTGCTGACTGTCACCTCATTGCAGTTTCCCTCCAGCATGCCATCAACCGGGTTTCTGATTGGGCCACCACTCACGGGTTTAAGTTTTCTAGTGGCAAAACTCATCAAATTACGTTCACTAGACGTTCAGTGGTCTCTGATCATCCATTGTACCTATACGGCTCACGTATCCCAGAACGTGATACAGTCAGGTTTCTCGGCCTCCTGTTTGACCGCAGATTGTCCTGGAAACCTCACATTACCTCTCTGAAGGCGACTTGCCATAGCCGGCTGAACCTCCTTAAAACCCTCGCACATCTTTCATGGGGGCTGATCGTAGAACTCTCCTTCGCCTACATTCAGCCCTAATTCTATCGAAACTCGATTATGGTGACCAGATATATTCGGCAGCCTCTCCTGCCACTCTTTCCAGCCTTAATCCCATCCATCACCAGGGATTACGCTTATGCCTTGGTGCTTTTCGTTCTTCCCCGGTTGAGAGCCTCTATGTAGAAGCGAACATTCCATCCTTGTCCGATCGTCGTGATGCACATTGCATTCGCTATTATGTTCGCTCTCATGACCTCCGCAATCCTTCCATGTATAGGATTGTCACAGATGTTAGTAGACGCTCGTTATTTGTTCGTCGCCCTGTTTACTTCGTCCCTTTTCTCTTCGTCTGCATTCACTCTTGTCTTCCCTTCAGCTTCCGCCTTTATATGTTCATGTGGCTTCACCCTTTCCTCTACCCCATTGGGAAGTTCCTGCTGTCCGTGTCTGTTCTATTCCTCTACCTTGCGCGAAAGCCCAACTGCCTACGGCGGCTTCTCGCTCTTTCTTTCTAGACCATTTCCGTTCTCATTCCCATGCCATCGCAGTATACACCGATGGTTCAAAGTCATCTGACGGCGTCGGATTCGCAGCAGTGTTTCCGGACAGCGTCGTACGAGGGCATCTGTTACCCTCGGCTAGCATATTTACGGCTGAATTGTATGCCATTCTTGTGGCACTTATCCGTATTGCATCTATGCCTGTATCACCATTTGTGGTCGTTTCAGACTCCCTTAGTGCTTTACAGGCTATCCGTAAAATTGATACACCTCACCACCTAGTTCTTCGTATCCACCTTTGGTTACGCCGTATCTTTAGCAAGCATAAAGATATTGTCTTTTGTTGGGTCCCTGGTCATGTTGACGTACAGGGCAATGAACAGGCAGACACTGCTGCGCGGTCAGCAGTACATGACCTTCCAGTTTCATATAGAGGTGTTCCTTTCACGGACTATTTTGCGGTCATTGCTACCCACCTTCGCACCCGTTGGCAACAACGCTGGTCTGACCTGCTGAATAACAAACTTCATTCTATTAAACCGGTTATAGGTTTCTGGCCTTCTTCTTGTCACCAATGTCGAGGTTGGGAGACTACACTCTCCCGTCTTCGCATCGGCCACACTCGTCTTACTCACGGGTATCTCATGGAGAGGCTCCCTGCCCTCTCTGTGAGCATTGTCAGGTTCCAGTGTCTGTTCGACATATCCTGTTGGACTGCCCACTCTATCAACGAGCACGCAGAATTTACCTCCAACGACGTCTTCGCTCTGCGGCCCTTTCTTTACCTTCCCTTCTTGCAGATGGCCCCTCCTTTAATCCTGACTCTCTCATTGACTTTTTGACAGAAACTGACTTACTACACAAACTCTGAAGATTATACCTCTAGCACCTCCCTCAGTCCCTTCTACCTCGATCTCTTGCTACCCTCCTCCCCTGCACTATCCACCGTCATCTTGCACTCCATACCCTACTAATCGTCCATCTCCCTCTTACAACCCACTCTCCCTGCATCCTACAATAACCTGCAGCGCTGTATAACCCCTGTGGTTTAGCGCTTCTATTTGATTATAATAATAATAATAATTGCTACCCTCCTCCCTCTTACAACCCACTCTCCCTGCATCCTACAATAACCTGCAGCGCTGTATAACCCCTGTGGTTTAGCGCTTCTATTTGATTATAATAATAATAACCACCAGTAATGTACATTGTTGTACAAATAATTTAAAAGAAATATACAAATGGGGAAAAACAATTATAATTAATTTTGCCTAAGATAACATTCTATTAATATCTATATCTTTGGCCTTAGTATGACTACCACTCTTTGGTACTACCTCTCTTTCAGGCTTGACCATATTTTCTTTTTTTTTCTAAATTCCTGCAAGATTGCCTGAATTTCTTTTTTTTTTTTTTTTTTTGGCTCCCATGGTAATGCTTAAGGCAGGGTTTTTCTCAAAAGGTACCTTGATGCTAGTGAAGGGCTCTTCGATTCAAGGAACTAAATGCTTCCCATTTCCTATGCGTGATACAACCACTAAGGTTTCAACACCTCCCCAATTAAAATAAATCAACAAGCAAGGCAGGATTAACCAAAATGTCTAAACTTTTAAACTTTCACATCAAAAATATTTGATAGTTCACAAAGCTTTTTCTCCAGATTCACCAATTTTTTATTTCAAAGCAGGCTTAAACAAGTGAGATTTTGACATGGTCATTTAAACCATTCTCTCAGCACTAAACACTATCTTGCAACTATGTCCTCTCAAGGGATGTTCATTGAGGCCTGTGAATGGCTCTCGATCCAAGGAATTTAACTTGCCTACCAATCTCTCAGGCACTACATGACCCCTATGGGTTTAGTGCTTCCCTGTGAATTTGATAACTGCACAAAGATGGGAAAAAAATGCTGTGATCTAAGTTGAAAGGGAAGGGACCAATGTTACTATCAGGATTAAGCATTTTCATATATAATTTATGCATGGGGGCAGGGTGGAATAACATATGGGAATGAGAAGCAGCAGTAGGTAAAGTGGCTGGGATAGATAAGAGCAGGTGGGGTTGGAGTGGTTGGTAAGTTTGTTAATATACTCCTGAAAAAAGGGAAGGTACCAAGAGATTGGTATAGTGTATACAGTTTTTGTGTAAGGGAAAAGGAATTTTTTTTTTTTCAACAAACCGGCTGTATCCCACCAAAAAAGATAATTAAGCACTAAACCCATAAGCATAATATACACTGCTGTGGGAAGGATGTGCAAAAGTAGAAATGAGCAAGAAGCAGGGTTGCATAAAGTTAGTAGGGAGTGGGGGGGACTAAGCAAAATTAAAATCAGTTGGTACAATGGGTTAATTTTAGTTAAAAAGCCAGTCTGTGCCAAAGTTGGGACTTTAGCCAGAGACAAGAGAACATAAAAATTATTGGGGGGATAAGCCTGCTGAGTATATTTGGTAAAGTTCATGGGTAGAATTATTAGTGAAAGGGTTAGTAGTAAGACAAAGATCTATTGTAGAGAAGTGGGAAGGATTTAGGAAGGGTAGGGGATGTGTAGATCAGACATTTACACTGAAGCATACAAGTGAGCAGTCCCCACAAGGAAGATTCCTTGATGCTGGTGAGAGGGTCGAGCTAGGAAATTGGAGCACATCCAATTTCCTGAATTAAGCCTGAATGCCTTCCATTCTCCAGGTGCTGTATAATCCCTATGGGTTTAGCACTACCGTATGATGAAAAGTGAGCAGTACTTAAGGAGCTGTTGCATTTATGGATTCAAAAAGGCATATTGGTAAGCCATGTGGCAGATATTGCAACAGTATAGAATAGGAGGTAGGTTACTAAATGCAGTTAAACTTTACATACTCTTATGTAGAGTGAGGCTCAGGTTAAAGGAAAGGGGTACTATTTTCCAGTGAAAGTTGGCACTGTTGTTTAACATATTTATCGATAGGATTGTGAAAGAAGTAAATGCTTGGGTGTAGGATCTTGTGGTTTAGCACTTCTTTTGATTATAATAATTGGGTGTAGGATGGATATCCCAGTTGCTTTTGCTGATAGTTTTTAGAGGATTCTGAATAAAAATTACATACCCCTGTGGTTTAGCGCTTCTATTTGATTATAATAATAATGAATAAAAATTACAATGATTGGTGAATGACTTATATAAATGGTATTAAAAGTGAATGTAGAAAAGAGCAAGGTGATGAGGTAACAGGTCTAGGCAACGATAAATTGAATATTAGATTGGAGGGAGGGAGCATGAAGTAGATTTATTTAGTGTGGGAGTGGACATCAACAGATGGCTCTATGAAAGATGAGAGGGTCATTGGCATGTTTAAGTATCTATGGAGGCAAAAAATAGAATGTACCAAGAGTATAGCAGTACTAATATTTATATGTGTGAGGCAAGGGTTTTGAATGCTGTAGCAAAAAAAGGAGGCTAGAGGCAGCAATGTTATGGATGAGAGTAATGGATGTAGTGTGAATATTACACCACCACAAAGGGTATAATTTGGAGAGTTGAGGGGGAGGGGCTGAGGTGGTTTGGGCATTTAGAGGATGGACAGGGATAGGTTGAAAGAGGTTTATAAATCCAGGGTGGAGGGAGTACAAGAGGTTCAGTATTAGCATCCAGTAGGTTTGCATTAGCAAGTTAGGAGTGAAGGGAGACAGGTAGTTTTTAATGGACATGCTGTTGGAGTGTGAAGAGGGTAACTTCTATGAAGGGATTCAGGAAAACCCAGTAGCTGGATTAGAGTTCTGGAGTGGGAAAGGCAGGGATGTTGCAGTAACCCAATTACAATGTAATTACATTTCTGGAAAGTTTGCTATTGTTTTGTTTTTTTGGGTCACCCTGCCTTGTTGGGAGAGTTAAAAAGCCAATTTTGTTTTGTTCAGCCAAAGCATTTGTTTTGGCCTTCATAATTGGAATTACTCTTTAACACTTCCCCAAGAATATGGTATAAATATAAATTCTTTGACTAAACAACTGCAAAAAAATAAAATAAAATTTTGACATCCAATAAAATAAATTTATCATATACACAATTTTATTAAATCCTAAAAGAGGAAACTATCAATTATGTATTGTTTAAGGAGCCTTAGCACTGTAAGACCCTTTTGCATTTAGTAAACTGATAATTTAAGATGCCTGATACTTTTACAATACCATTAATTAATTAACACATTAGTTCACTTTCAGAAAAAAAATTCCCTTGGGAGGATGGGGGGGTTCTTGATCCAAGAAAAAGGATCTATCTTACCTTTTCCTGGACTGAACATGATTACCTCCAATTCCCCCAGGTGCTATATGATCCCTATGGGTTTAGCACTCCATGAATATAATAAATAAATTTACCATTAAAGTCATTTATAACACTCAACACATTAGAAACTATGGTTATTTTAATTTACTGAAAGTCATTAGGAACATAATCATGTAAATTTAGATTACATTACTGTATACAAATGATAAGCACTGACCAATGCTCTGGGGAAAAAAAAAAAAAAATTCACCACCATATAGAGCAACACAGTAGGTATATACTATTCAATCTTAATACTGTATTATTATATTAATCTTTTGACATAACTAATACCAAAACAATTTTATACTAAAACTACAATTTAACCTTAAAATATTTTTGTATAGTGAAGAGTGTAGTGACTGCTGAATATAACTGAAGTGCATCACTGATGAGTCAACATGGCTGACAGACAGTTACAGCAAACGTGAATATAACTGAAGTGCATCACTGATGAGTCAACATGGCTGACAGTTACAGCAAACGTTCAGATCTGCAGAGGAGAAAAAGAATTAAAACATCTTTTACCTACTTACATTAACAGAATTTTGTTTAAGAATATAGACTGCAAAAAAGTGAGTTATGAAGGCAAACAATATCCAGAAGTCATATTAATAAAATTAAATAACCTGAAACGGTCAGTCCTGTAGGTAGGGATGTGAATGGATTATTATAATCAAAGGTGCTAAAACCATGAGGGTTACTGTGAATGGAGAAATGTGCAAAGGTGACGAGGGAGTGAAGGGGAGGAGTGTGCAAAGGCAAGGGTTAGAATTGGGAAGTAATAATTATATTTTTATTTCATTGCAAGTTTACATTGAGATTTTGTAATTACAATCATGAACTGAAGTGCAAAGAGAGCCACTATCATGCCATGGCATTATGGGCAGACTAAATCTAATAGTGTATAGACTACTTAATACTAGAGAAATTGATTGAGTTTGTTTTAGTTAAACATTAGCTTATAACAGTTAATAAATTTACTCAAATTACAAACTGAGGATATTACATTGTGACGAGTGTTTTGTAGGATGGTTACATCAATACTAAATATTGAAATTATATTATAGGAAAATAACACTGAGCATTGTTGAAAGTAGTTTACAGTATGAGTATTTAGTTTAGGGTGAGTAGGTGGTTTTTGAGAAGTCTTAAATTGATGTTCAGACCAGGTTATTTTAGCATTTACTGGTAATGAATTCCAGATTTTGGGGCCCTTTATGTGCATAGAATTTTTACACAGGGTGATATGGACATGGGATATATCAAAAAGTGATTTGTGTCTTGTATTATGGTCATGGGTCCTGAAAGAGGAAAGAGGAAAATTAAAATCAGAGTTAGCGCAATAAGTTAGTTTCAATTAAGAAGTCAAAGAGTATCTGCATCAAAGTTGGGATTTTCAGCAACGAAATCTTAGTATGATGGGGCCACAGAGACAATGAAATGAATTCTACATGCCCACAGACAGGCTGAACAATCTATTAAGATGGAGTGAACTGACAGTGCAGCCCAACAGTCCTTGCAGAGTGATGCCAGGCATTTTTTTACGTGTCCATGAGTGAGGCTTGTGGCCGATACATAGAAGGGATGGTGCAATTTCCCAACCACAACAGCAGTGGGAAGATGGACAGAAATCTAAACGTGGTTTGACATACAATAATTTGTTGTGCCTATTCAGACCAACATTGTAAGTGGTTGTAGAGTTGAGAGATCACCAAAAAAATAAGTGTGGGTAAGAAATATCCGTGTGGGAAACTGGAAGGGCGTGAACAGATGACCGAGTGGCTGAGTCGGCTGTTTGTTAACCCAAACATCGACATGTCCAGAGACCCAGCAAAAGCAGGAATCTTTGCATTACTAGATTATTATAATAAAAAAGAAGCACTAAACCTACAAAGGTCATACAGCGCAACAGGGCAGGGAAGGGTGCAGGGGTATTGGGTAACAAGAGGGAGAGGGATTATTATTATGTCATGGAGTGCAGTGGATAGTGTAGGGGTAGAGGGTAGCAAGAGATTGAGGTAGAAAGGGCTGTGAGGAGTGCTAGAGGCATCATTATCAAAGTTTGTGCAGTAAATCAGTTGCTGTCAAAAAGTCAACAAGAGTCTGGGATAAAGGAGGGTCCATCAGAAAGAAGGGAAGGTAAAGTAAGGGCAGCAGAGCGGTGATGATGTTGGAGGTAAATTCTGTGTGCTCACTAATAGAGTGGGCAGTCCAACAGAAACTGGAACCAGACAATTCTCTCAGAGTGGAACAGGGCACCTCTCCATGAGATACCCGTGAGTAAGACGAGTGTGGCCGATGCGAAGAAGGGAGAAAGTAGTCTCCCAACCTCGACATTGATGACAAGAAGACAGCCAGAAACCTATACATACTTGGTTTAAAAGAATGTAATTTGTTGTGTAGCAGATCAGACCAACATTGTTGCCAACGGGTGCGAAGATGGGTAGCAATTACAACAAAATAGTCTGTAAATGGTACACCTCTATATGAAACTGGGAGGTCATGTACTGCTGACCACACAGCAGTGTCTGCCTGTTCACTGACCTGTATGTGAACATGACCGGGGACCCAACAAAAAACAAAATTTTTGTGCTTGTTAGAGATACGGCATAACCAAAGTTGGATACAAAGAACCAGGGGATGAGGTGTATCAAATTTTCTTATACAGTGGACCCCCGGATTACGTCATTATTTCGTTCTAGAATGCTGTTTAAGTGCTGTTACCGAACGAATTTGTTCCCATAAGGAATAATGTAAATTAGATTAGTCCTTTTAGACCCCCAAAAATACACTTACAATAGCACTTACAAAAATACACTTACATAATTGTTCGAGTTTGGAGCAGTACGTAATCCGGGGGTCCACTGTATTATTATTATTATTATTATTATAATGTATAATCAAAAGAAGCGCCAAACCACAAGAGTTATACAGCGCAGCAAGGCAGGGCAGGATGCAGGAATATTGGGTAGCAAGAGGGAGAGGGATGATTATTAGGTTATGGAGTGTAGCGGGGCAGTGGATAGTGAAGGGACAGAGGGTAGCAAGAGATTGAGGTAGAAAGGACTGAGGAGAGTGCTAGAGGCATCATCTTCAGAGTTTGTGTAGTAAATCAGTTGCTGTCAAAATGTCAATGAGAGAGTCTGAATTAAAGGAGGGTCCATCAGCAAGAAGGGAAGGTAAAGAAAGGGCAGCAGAACGAAGACGACGTTCGAGGTAAATTCTGTGTGCTCACTGATAGAGTGGGCAGTCTAACAGAATGTGGCTAACAGATACTGGAACCTGATAATTCTCACTGAGAGGGACAGGGAGCCTCTCCATGAGATACCCGTGAGTAAGACGAGTGTGGCCGATGCGAAGTCAGGAGAGAGTAGTCTCCCAACCTTGACAATGATGACAAGAAGAAATTTTCTTATAGCCTGTAAAACACTAGGGGAATCTGAAATGACCACAAATGGTCAATTAAGGTAATTAAGGCAAGAGGGAGGTAGACTACAAGACGTATTGGTATGGTCGACAGCACCACAGACTGGGCATTCGGCCATGGACCTGCAATATATCACTGGATGACCAAAATGCCATCAATTTCTACACTATTGCAGAGTAAGGATCACCTTTCAAACTTGTAAACGGTGTCTCACAATATAAACCAAGGATGGAAGCTCACGGCAGTCAAAAGTTAAGTGAGCTACGTACATTGCAAGGGTATCGTCTCTGCCTGCGGGCAGGGAGGACATAAGTGTCTACTTTGAGGACTGGGAGGTCTTGGAGCTCAAGCTGCTCCAGAAAACTTGGGATACAAACATCAAGTACATTACTAGAAGAAGATTAAATAATATTTAATAAACTATGCTCCCTCAAAAACCATGTTCTGGATTCACAACTACAGCAATCCATGACCTATGTTTCACAACCTATTGCTCAATATGCAAGACTGCATTTCCAAACGAATTAAAATTTGACGAAATGCCATTATCTAAGAGAGAGACTCCAAGATATGTGATGTCTCACAAAATATCATTTAATTTTCAAAGTGCATGGCTCCCAAAGCTCAAATAGCTTATGGATCTGAGACCTACATGCATGTTATGTCTATTAAAAGACCTATTTGTGTTACAACACCAAAAGTTAAAAAAAAAAAAAAACAGTTTGTTTAATAAATATTACCAGTGTTTCAGACTGCATCCTTTTTTGCCTCATTGAAACACTGGTTTTCTACTAATAAATTTTTGCTTCTTAACTGTCTTGTGGAATGTATCCATCACAGACTGTAAGGGAGTATAGTGTTGTACTGTATTATTATTATTATTATTATAATCAAATAGAAGCGCTAAACCACAGGGGTTATACAGCGCTGCAGGTTTGTAGGATGCAGGGAGAGTGGGTTGTAAGAGGGAGATGGACGATTAGTAGGGTATGGAGTGCAAGATGACGGTGGATTGTGCAGGGGAGGAGGGTAGCAAGAGATCGAGGTAGAAGGGACTGAGGGAGGTGCTAGAGGTATAATCTTCAGAGTTTGTGTAGTAAGTCAGTTTCTGTCAAAAAGTCAATGAGAGAGTCAGGATTAAAGGAGGGGCCATCTGCAAGAAGGAAGGTAAAGAAAGGGCCGCAGAGCGAAGACGTCGTTGGAGGTAAATTCTGCGTGCTCGTTGATAGAGTGGCAGTCCAAAAGGATATGTCGAACAGACACTGGAACCTGACAATGCTCACAGAGAGGGCAGGGGGCCTCTCCATGAGATACCCGTGAGTAAGGCGAGTGTGGCCGATGCGAAGACGGGAGAGTGTAGTCTCCCAACCTCGACATTGGTGACAAGAAGAAGGCCAGAAACCTATAACCGGTTTAATAGAATGAAGTTTGTTATTCAGCAGGTCAGACCAGCGTTGTTGCCAACGGGTGCGAAGGTGGGTAGCAATGACCGCAAAATAGTCCGTGAAAGGAACACCTCTATATGAAACTGGAAGGTCATGTACTGCTGACCGCGCAGCAGTGTCTGCCTGTTCATTGCCCTGTACGTCAACATGACCAGGGACCCAACAAAGACAATATCTTTATGCTTGCTAAAGATACGGCGTAACCAAAGGTGGATACGAAGAACTAGGGGTGAGGTGTATCAATTTTACGGATAGCCTGTAAAGCACTAAGGGAGTCTGAAACGACCACAAATGGTGATACAGGCATAGATGCAATACGGATAAGTGCCACAAGAATGGC